>JANAVB010008798.1:5852393-6010403 GCA_029216955.1 Iris pallida | reverse complement strand
AAAATAATTTCGTCCTCGAAATTCTAATCATGATTATCCCTTAAAATTCAAAGCCTACTACTACCTAATATCCTCAAATTAATTCTTCATAATAGTCTATAACCTTCTCTAGCCATTTTATAACTCCAAATACTTGGGGACTTTACCATCTTGGTCATACTACGCCTCAAAACACGCGCTAAAATCTTATAATCTTCTAACTAGTGGCTAATAATTCTACCAAACATATCTAGGACATACGGTATCTATAATCTCTCATATCTACAAACAACCAATTATTCAATAATCAAGCAATTATACTATAACTTAAGAATTTTGATGAATTCGAACGGCACGATCGTTCGTCCCCTCGAAATAAAGAGGGACGAGAATTAGTGGTATAGAAAGCAAGAAAGTATAATCGAGAGCAAATATGGAGTTTCAAGGACGTAGAGAATTTCTAGGAGAATTTTCAAGGCAGAGTGGATGAGATTCCTAAGGGTGTAGTCATAGTCGCAGGCTGTATCAGTACAGTTATATAACCGATACGATATGCTCTGACCTGCATGGGCCACCACAAAAACTTGTCATGACCTGCACCCGCTTTTCGGACGTGAGCTCGTAAACAAGCCAGCTACGTATCAAGAGGACTCCAGCCCGACTCGAATACATATAAGCTGTCCAGAATAGGGTATCATGTCTAATCTAAACTATACTCAATCCACAGGAATCATATAAAACAAAAACGAACAATTATGGGTCGTGGTCTGCAGCCCACTAACATATCTGTTCGATTATACTCCAAGAATGATATGGGTCTATAAAGGAAAGCTGATAAGTATGATATATCATAAAAGCACGAGAAATATAGTAAAGAAATATCATAAGCAAATACATGTATCCCTGCAGGTGTAATCACTACCATCATGAGCCGCTAACTAACCCATGCAATCAGCTACCTGAAGAGATCATCAGGTCCTCAGGGGACATAGCAAGATACATAAAAATATGTCTATCTAACAGTTTAATCATAAATAATATAAATAGGGTATAAACAGGAACTAGACATGATATTGACATGTGGCTACTGACAGGTAACTATAAACACGGATACGGGGTCAACTATGCATAAATGAACTGATGGAAGAACAAGTAAACAAGATATCAATGGAATACCAACCCTTGCCCGACATGGACTCGCAGGTCAGTTTCAAGACAAGTCACCCTGCCCCGTGTGTGGACTCGCAGGTGCAAACGGACAACCATCGCCTTGTATGGACTCGCTGGTTGTGGGAACTATACAGGAATAGCAGTTCAATTAACATACTGCGGATACGACTCAGTCAAGATACAGGTAGCGACACGGCACAACTCAGCCATGACACAGGTAAGGACAACTCTAGCATGAACCATAATGTAGACAAGCCTGGTGTAACTACGCTATCAAGTCAGGTAATATGATATACAAGCAAGACAATAAACTAGCAAACATGGTAATATAAATCTATAGCAACTAAGATAACATACTAGAACAGATGAACTATAAGCATGAAAATGAACTGTAGAGGGAGGCAAGGTATCTTGCCTGGTGGTAGCACGAAAAGCCGACAATAAACCGTCGACCAGTAAGCCAAATAAGTCTAAATCTCACAACTGTCTCCGAAAGCTGAAACAAACATTGCCAACATTCTCAGAATAGTCAAATTAGCTAGGATTGCTTATCCTTAAGTCCAATTCTAGACATATGGACAAAACGATAATTCGAGCAAAAATGATATCCGCCGTTGGACCCGCTTTGCACCAAAAATCGTGCCAGAGTCAATGGTCTCTAATATCGTCAAACTATATGTCAACAAATCTAGTTTTTCGATACGAACCTAACCGTATGTCCAAAGTTGGATTCCAACGGGCCGTGCACAAAATCTCCCGTTGAGTCGGACCGTAGGGCCCGCAAAACGGCGATCCGATCAACTGTCTTAGAATCGGACCAAACTTGGCATACAGGACCAGAAAAATGATACGGTCTTGTTGACACAAGTTTCGTCTTGATCTGACGAGCATGCACAAAGTAATTAAAATTTTGCACAGAGGTCGATACGGTAAATTTCGACGGATATGTATCGAATTCGTCGCGCACACGCGACCAATTTGAATTCCGTCAAAGCCCACACGTCCACGAAGCCGTTACGCACCTTTCGATACTTTCGGTTCACGACCAAGTCACCTAGTTTGGCGGGACGCACGTGGTGTCGGAGAGTTTTTCAGTTTTCGGAAACTGTTTTCCTAGGTTTTTATTAATTTTCGAGTCGATTTATATTATTATACAAATTGCTAAATTGAAAGTACAGTAGGGTTTTGATTATGGTCATATTGTCTAAAAAACATTCAAATAGTTTTCTAA
This sequence comes from Iris pallida, assembly GCA_029216955.1. Classification (NCBI taxonomy): domain Eukaryota; kingdom Viridiplantae; phylum Streptophyta; class Magnoliopsida; order Asparagales; family Iridaceae; genus Iris; species Iris pallida. The sequence continues at coordinate 6,008,023 of JANAVB010008798.1, read as the reverse complement.
AATAATCATTGGATTGGTGATCAGTCGCCTTCCAAACTAGGGTGCAAGCAACAGTTTCCGAACTGTCAAGAACAGATTTTTATCGATTTTCCATGAATTTTCATGAGAAATCTAGGATGAATTGATCTAAACTAATTAAAGGGTTAGGTCGAGGGTTATGTAGGCTTTCTAAAATGCTTTACAGATCATAAAACAAGTAAACGTGGCCGGAGAAATCGTACCGTAAAATTGCCTTGCTGCTGCCTTTTATATTGCTGCTGCTGCAGTCTTCTGTACGTGTGTGCACGGATTCTTCGGCCGGCAGCGGTAGCCCAAGGTGGCGCTACGGTGGCTGGGGTGCGGAGCTATGGAGAGGTAGTGGTGGCGTTAGGGTTTCGAGATCAATCTTCCTCGATCTCTCGCGTATTTATATGTGTTGTTGGCTAACCCGAGTACACAGTCGGGGAAGAGACACCACTCGAGTTCAGCATAGGGAAACACTTGGGTTTTAGCTCTGGTGGGCTGGAGTATGCCTGGGCTCGGCTTGGGCTTAGGGTCCTGGGCCGGTCTGCGGAATGGGCCTGGTCTAGCTGCTATTGCTTTTCTTTTTCTCTTTTCTATATCTTTTTCTATTCCACTATTTAGCAAATAATATATATATATATATATATATATATATATATATATATATACACACACACATATACATATATATATACTACTATATGTATTTATATATATACACGTACACATATATTATATATATATATATATATATATATATATATATATATAAATATATATATATATATTTGGGAGAAGAGACTTTTATTGATGTATAAGGCACAAAATGCCGAAGCCTATACAAGTAAACGCGCCTCGCGCGAACCCGAAAAGAGGAGGAAAGCAGAAAATGCTGCCCACAAAACGGCTGCTAGGCCGAGCAGCGGAAGGTAAGGCACCAATAGGCGGAAGAGCATCCCAAGACCTACGGTCGACCTGGCCCGAAAAAGGCCTGGAGTTAAAGGTCTAGTTTCAACCAGAATGAACTCGGACTGTGGGAGCACCATATGCTCCTTTTGCGATATTGGCAGAAGATTTCTCTGATGAGCTGGTCAGCTGCGTATTGGTGCCCTTCGTATCTAGCCTTGTTACGATTCTTCCAACTAGCCCACGTGACGACCGCTGCGACGATCTGGTAGCCATGGGAGGCAGAACCCCAATGGACCGCGAGATCATGGAAGCGTCCCCCACTCGGCTCCATGCTGAAGAGGTGGTTGAGGTTCCTCCAAATACTGCCAGGCAGGTTACCCTAGCAAAAGATGTGATATATAGTCTCGGTCTGACGCTTGGAACAGCACGTACAGGATGAGGCTAAGCTAATTTCGATGGTGTTGAGGATATCGTCGGTGGGCAATTTGAGTGTGATGACTCTCCAAATCAGGAAAGACCACTTCTTTGGAATACAGGATTGCCAATAAGGTGCAATGGGATGGTGCGGACGATCGGTACCCTGAACGGCGACTCTCGCCGATCGTACCGAAAATTCTCCCGAGGCTGCGACAGCCCACCTCAACGCGTCAGCCTCGCTGCCAATACATAATCCGCTCCGACGGATGGTATCTGCTGTTCCATTACCGAACCAATCCATAATTTTATCCCAGTTCCACTCGTCTGTGGAGGGGTTCTACAGATCTTTAATCCTACTATCTCTCGGCGTCTCCACGAGGTTCGGGATCAAGCTATCCCCTACCCATCTTTCGAGGAAAGGATCTGAATCGCCCGTCCCTAACTGTAGTCTCATCGCTGGCTCCGCCAGGTCACGGCCGATGAGGATACGATGCCAAGCCGCCGAGGATCTGCTGTTGGAAATTTCCATAGAAGGGTGGGAGTGCTTGAAGTACCTGGCCTTCAGAAACCTGGTCCATAGCTTGTCTCTCGTACGAAGTTTTCACCACAGTTTCATGGAGAAGGCTTTTACAATGTGAGAGAGTTTGGTAAATCCCAACCCCTCCTCGATTGTAGGATGAGCCATGGATTCCCAGCTGGCCCAGTGGTGCTTGTCTTGGTCGTTGCTATGCCCCCAAAAGAAATTATAGAAGATCTGTTCGATAGAGGAGAGAACCTTTTTAGGCGGGGAGCATGCGGCCAGAGTGTGGATAGGGATGGAGGTGAGGACGTGGTTGATGAGGATCATCTTGCCGCCAGGGGAAAGGGTAGCATTATGCCATCCTTCGAGTTTCTACCTGATTCTAGTGGTCAAGTTTTCAAAGATTTTTGAATTGGACTTCCTATACACCAAAGGACAACCGAGATAGTTGAACGGGGGATGGTGAACAAAAAAGAAAGTTAAGTTGGAGAGGTTTCTAGCGTGATCTTTCCTGATGTTGTGGGCGTAGATGACGCTCTTGGAGGGATTGATCTTCTGGCCAGAGCACCTGGAGTACCTCTTCAGGGTGTTGTGGACCACCTCTACCGCTCCTTCGTCCCCGGATGAGAAGATGAGTAGATCGTTGGCGAAGGCTAGATGGGTGATGACAGGGCATCCGCTGGCGGTGCGATAGTGCTAGAAATGTGGGGTATTGACCATGTTGTTAAGGTTCCTGCTCAGGGCGTCGGCTGCAATGATAAAAACGGTAGAGGATAGAGGGTCGCCTTGTCTAACCCTGTGCTCTGATTTGAAAAACCCTTCAGTTTGGCCGTTGATGACCGTAGAGAACCATGAGTTGCTAATGGATCTCTAAACGATGTTGGTCCAGATCTCCGAGAATCCAAAGGCCCTGAAAACCCAGATCATGAATTGCCAATCCAGTCTGTCGTAAGCTTTTTCCATGTCAATTTTGACAGTGATGTTGCCTCCTCTCACCAGGAATTTCATGCATGTGATGAGCTCGTAGGCCAGTATAATATTGTCTTGGATGTTTCTTCCATGAACAAACCAGCTTTGCTCCTTTGATATGATCTTGGGGAGGAAACCAGCCATCATGTTTGCGATGATCTTGGAGATGATCTTGTTGGTGAAGGTGCAGAGACTGATGGGTCAAAAGTTCCAAAAAGAATCTGGGTGTCTTTTTTAGGGATAAGGATCAGCTTGGCACCAGAGATGGCTCTGGGGTAAGTTGCCCCTTCGAAGAAGGCGATTGCCGCTTCGGTGATGTCGAGTTTGATGATATCCCAACACGAGCGAAAGAATACCCCCGAAAACCCATCTGGGCCTGGCGTGCTATGCTCGTTCAGCGCCCACACAGCCTCTTTTATTTCCTGAGTAGTAGGGGGACGTTCTAACTGAGCATTGTCGGTTGCGATAGTGAGGAGGGATATTTAGTCTAGGAAGGAGTTGTCTTTGTAGACCGTCTCTTTGGAGAAGAGTTTGGAATAGAAGTTCGTGGCCTCTGCTTGAATGCTCTTCTGGTCCGTCATGATGGTCCCATTGTCATCGGTAATATGATGAATCGATAGCTTCTGTCTGCGGCCGTTGACGTAAGCATGAAAGTATTTAGAGTTTTTATCCCCTTCGCTATCCTATTTTAATCTCGCTTTCTGCTTCCAAAATTTAGTCTCGACTTTGATCCTGAATTTGAGCATGGCCTTGGTGAGGTTCAGGGCCCTCCTGGCCGCAATGGAGCAGTTCGATGCGAACTTGGCTTCCGTACGAGTGATATCGTCCTCTGCGATCCGGACAGCTTGAAAAATATTCCTGTATGCATGTTTGCTCCAGTGGGACAGAGCTCTCCTCGTGGCTCTGAGCTTGTTACTAACCCGGAAGAGGGGGTTGGAAGAGTCCTCACGATTCCATGCTTCCGCCACGATGCCCAAGAATTATGGATGCTCAGTCCAGAAATCAAAAAATTTGAAGTTTTTTTTGAATGGATTAGTAATGTTATTAATCTCAACCCATAGAGGGGTGTGATCCGATTTCGTGGCATTGAGGTGGGATAGTTTGGTATTGAGCCCCATTTTGTGCCAGAATGCGTTCGTGAGGCCTCTGTCTAGCCGGGAGTATTGATGGCGGTCGCCTTCCTGCATGTTGCACCAGGTGAAGGCGTTGTCGGTGAACTGGATGGATGCTAGATGGGCGTTGAATATAAAGTTGTTAAAATCTTGCATGGCCGGCAAGGGGGGGCGACCATCGATTTTTTTCTCTCTGCAGGTAATCGCATTAAAGTCTCCAATGTAGAGCCACGGTGTGTTGCTGTGATGGAGATGGATATCTAAAAGGTCGTTCCAAAGGTATTTTCGCTACACCATATCGCAGCTGCCATGGACCGCTAAGATAATGGCGTGCTCTGGGATCGTGGGGTGTTCGAACCAGCAGGAGAGGGCCTCTCTGGCGTCCTGGATGACTCCTATGTTGACATCCTTCGTGTAGAGGATCCAAATATCGTGTCTGCCTGCTATGGTCGTAGGGAGGCCCAGCTGCAGCTGGATAGATTTGATTCTTTTGGAGGGAATTTTGGGTTTGAGAATAATGAGAATGTCGATCATGTATATTTTTCGAAGGGTGGTTATTCTCCTAAGAGTTGGTTTGTTCGCCAGGCCACGGACATTCCAGGATAGAATGTTATGCATTAAGGTTTTTGTGGGGTAGTTTTTTGTTTCGCTTGGCGGCTGATCTGGTTTGGATGTTTGTTGTTTCTGTGGATCCTTGTTTGACGTTGGCCCCGGAAGTAGAAGCTCCTGCCTTCGTCGGGGTAGGATGGTCGCTAATAGCTTACTCATGTGGGTCCAGGTGGATGCCAACTGATTCCCTGGCGGAGTCCTGAATAGGCTACTCCGGCGGTATAATTATAGAGTCGTTAGCACTACCTATCCGCAGAATTGTATGTTGTAGAGGATAACCAGCGGCTAGAACTTGTAGTCCTCGCTGAGCCTGTTCCGGCCATAAGATTGCTAGGACTTCTTCTACAGAATCTTCATTGGTGCGATGTTGGTCGGCATCTGAAGTGTTATTGGTCGCCTCTGCATCCTCCTGGGGCCTGGTGAGAGCGCGGTCTACTTGTCCTCTCTAAGGAAGTTCTGGCCCTAAGATTGCTAGGGCTTGTACTACAGAGACTTCATTGGTGCGGCATTGGTTAGCCTCTGAGGTTACTTTGGACGCGTCATCGTCCTCCTGGGTCCTGGTGAGGGTGCAGTCTTCTTGTTGGGGTTCTGTCTCCGATGTGAAAACCTCGTCTGCCAACTCAAGCGTGTCAAATTGCTTGGAGAGGGTGAGAGCTCGGGTGTTTAAGGGGATCAAGGCATTGCTGGGGGGCTCGCTCTGATTCGACTTGCCGTCGCTGGATTCAAATCGAGTATGTGTGTTGGGAGTGGTAGAAAGGGTGGCTTGGGAGTCCTTCCCACTGCTGGGATGGTGTCGTTCCTAGCCGATTTCTTCTTTAGTTATGGGTGAAGACGGTGGCAGTGCTTTGGAAGGTGGCCTCTTAAATGGTAGTGGTTGCAGAACAAGATGTGGTTGTCGTAAAGGATTTGTTGGTTGTGGGTCTGATTGCCCATCTCAATAGTGATAAAGTTGGGCAGTTCGGAGGTGAGGTCAAATTCTACACAGATTTTGGCATAGTGTGTCTTGGTGAGGTTGCTAGTCTCGGGTGCTGTAGCCACATATGTACCAATGGAGTTGGTGATCCGTCTTAGAGCTGCTGGAATGAAGCATATGAGGGGTAGGTTGGACAGGGTAACCCAGGCAGCGACCTGAGCAGAGTCTTCTTTGGTGCTAAAATCTGCTTACCACTTGATGATCTTCATCTGGTGGGAGTCAATTTTGCAAGTGCCTTTCGACCATAAGGTCCTATGGTCGACCTCGGATGATAGGTGTAGTAGGATATGTTTTGGGTCGAGGGGTGCCACTCGGTGATCCGCTGAGGGTCTCCAACTTGCAATCATTTTCTGTACCATGGAAAGTTTTGGACAGCTGGTCGAGAATTTAAAGATAAATGTATAGAGAAAGGAGGTTGATAGAGAAGGCACTTCCACTTCTGAGAACGGAACCAAAGTCACTAGGGATTCCTGGGGGTACTCAATGTCCGGATGGTTGACATCTGGGAGTAGGAGACTCTTGGTCTTAGCCAGGTCCGGGCGGAGCGTGGCGGCGAAGAAAGCCTGGTCTCTACACGCTGGAAGGGGGATCAGAACCTGTCCACCTGAGGGATGAGGAGTGGAAGAGGGTGGGCTCGTCCCGGTGCTGGAGGATAGGGCCGAAGGGCTGGCCTGGGGGGCACACTTGGGGGAGGGGGGAGGAGTTGCTACCGACCTGACAGAGCTGGAGGGGGGGCACAACGAAAGCCTTGGAAGACTCCGCCTGCGTACCAAGGTTAGAGACCGCCGCGAAGGGGTACGCGCTCCCACCTGTGCCAGGGAATGAGCTGGGAGACGAGGGGAGAGCAATGGAGGTGGTGACGGAGGAGGTGATACCGGCGGGGACGGTCAAGGCGAAAGCCCCTGGGGACGTCCTGGGGGCTGGGGTTGGTAAGCGCCGAGGGCGCTGCAGAGGGTGTCGGGGTTAGGATCACCGAGGAGAGAGAGGGTCCGAGATGATTCGAGGAATCAAGGAGGAGGCAAGCGAAGCGGAGCCGGCGCCTGTGGAAGCGGATGGGTGAATGCCTGAGGGCCCCTCGAAAGTGAAAGGGACTGAGTGGGCCCCTCCAAAAGAATACGCTACCTAAGTCTGAGCATAATGGAGGGATGCATATGGGAGTCCTCCCTGATGAGCTACTGACTGGGCGGGGGTGGAAGCGTAAAAGGAAGAAGATGAGGGAGCGTGCGCGTAAATACTAGGGGCGGGGTGGGTCCCTCCCGAGTGAGCCGCGTAATGTGAAGATGGCGTAAAGAAAAAGTCTTAAGCGTAAAGGGAGTGAGAGGAGGGCTCACGAGCGTAAGAGACTTGAGAGTGGTGGGCCCCACCCGGGGCACCCGCGTGGCCGGATTGGGTTAGAGCGGGATAGGAGTGGGAATAGGGGTCACGCGCGTAAAAAGATTGGGACAGGTCATGCGCGTAAAAGATTTGGGGTGGTAGGACCCGCTAGGAGCTCCCGCGAAGAGGTGGAGGGAGCGTGGAGCGTAGTCTGAGTGAGTATGGTCCACCACATGAGAGGGAAAGCCGGGGCAATCTACGTGGGGCCAGACGGAGGGTTTCCATGACCTGCACAGCTGGTGGGCGACCGTTTCGATGAGTAGACAGAAGAGTGCCCATAGCCTGTACAGCAGGTGGGCAACCAACTCGAGGAGTTGACTGCCCTATTCGAAATTCGAACAGGAGCGGGAAAGGAAAAGGCGGAGGGGGATCCTGACCGGGCGAAGGGAGGAGGGCGGACCCGGGCGCCGCCCCGCCGGCCCATGTCGCACCGGGACTGGCGAGGAGCAGAGGGGGGTCGCTGGGAAAATAGTTGGGTACGGGTGGGGCAGAGTGGTGGACGAAGGTCTGGAGTGAGGGGTTCTGGAGGTGGACGGGAGGAGCGGAAGGAGAGGGAGCCTGAGCGGGTGCTGGTGGGAGCGGGGGGACGCGCGGAGTTGGGACGGCTTGGTGAGATAGAGGAAAGGAGCGGGAGGATGGGGGTGGTGGGGGAGGAAATTATTTACTAACTCTACACAGTCGTCCGGCCACTGGCAGGCCATCGGGGGACAACAGAACCACCGGAAGGGAGCCGCCGGGGGAAGCCCCTAGGGCTTCCCACGACGGGGAGTGAGCTGCTCCTGGACATGAAGAAGCTGTATATATATATATATATATATATATATATATATATATATATATATATATATATATATATATATGTATTCCTCCTCGTCCACCTATTTCATATGCCGACATCCTTCGTCCCGATAGGGCTCCCAAGCCGGGGCTCATGTTCCCGGACGTTCCCCTTCCAGTTGTCGAATACCCGTAGGCATCGTCCACGCCGACTGTGCCATTCTCCGACCAGGAGATTTCATCCTTGGCCACCTCCTTTCCCTACTCCTTCGTCCTCAAATTCTCAGCAGGCTGTCCCAAGCTCGCAAGGGTGACTGAGGTTATTGCTAGCTGGCGATTATCAGCGGAGTACAGGGTAGCCCCCTAGACCCGAAGAATATCCTGCTACACCTATCCTCCGATCTAGACCACAAGACGGTGTGGGCCAAAGGCACCGGGCGGGTAGACTCCCTCCAGATGAAGATTATCAAGTGGTCACAGCACTTTAACACCAAGGAAGACTCGGCGACGGTTGCCGCCTGGGTCACCTTACCCAATCTCCCCCTCGTTTGCTTCGTTCCGGCAGCCCTAAAGCATATTGCCAATTCTTTCGGTACTTATGTGGCCACCGTAGACGAAACTAGCATCCTGACAAAAGCTCACTACGCCAAGATATGTGTAGAACTCGACCTCACATCAGACCCTCACAACCATATCCTCATTGAACTTAGCAACCAAACTCACACTCAGCAAATCATCTACGACAACCACGTGATCTTCTGCACCCACTGCCATTTACGTGGTTACCTATCGAAGCACTGCCGCCGTCTCCATCCAGAGCTGAGAAAGAAACCGGAGAGGGCCGATCCCCATCCCAAAAAGAACCAGCGCCACAACCTTGACCAATCCCCACTTCTTTCTCTCCCGAACTCCCACACCAGATTCAACTCCAGCGAAGGCAAAACCAGCACAGCCAACTCAGCAGATAAAGCTGTGGTCCCCTACCACCCATCTAACCCTTCCCTGTCAAATCAATTTAGCGCGCTCGCGTCAGAAACTATAGCCTCCCCCCAAGATTCGGTTGGTCATGCTGACATCGACCAGGACCCCGGAACGACCTCCTAGAACCTCAGCCATCCTCCCGAGGAATCAGAAGAGTCTCCCTAGCACCTCCAATAGCCGCCGACCGGCATTCCTCCACCATCGAAGCTCTAGCCATACTAGGGCCAGAGCAGGAATTTAGAGGTCTTCAGGTCCTTGTCGCTGGATTCCCTCTCCAAGCGAAAGGGGACCAGATCGGCATCACCGACGACTCCCTCCTCATCCCTTCAGAGCATCCCGACCTCGATTCAGCAGGAGAAACGGTCATCCCTCATCAAAGCCGCGAGGACTCTTCCTTCGGCACATCTCATAAGAAGACAGAGGAACCATCCATCACCAACCGGAAAGCAGACACAAAAAGGAACGCCAAATCTCCGTCCATACATACTAGGTCTGCTGCGAAGCGGTCCAACCAAACCCTCCAAAAGTCCCATTAATGCTGAACATCCTCTCCTGGAATGTCCGCGGCCTGGGGAACAAACCAACGATGAGGAGAATTACCAGCATCAAGAAAACCCACAAGATCGACATCTTGATTATCATCGAACCCAAAATCTCTTCCTAGAGGCTCAAATCCATTCAACTGCAGTTAGGATTTCACTCGGCCATTGCCGGCAGACACGACATCTGGATCCTCTGCTCTAAAGCTCTCAATATTGGTGTCATCCACGAATCCAGTCAAGCCCTGTCTTGCTGGATGGAACATCCTTTTATCTCCAAACGTGCCATCCTTTCCGCGGTTCAAGGCAGTTGTGACATTGCCGAACGCAGACTCCTTTGGCACGATCTCCTGGATACCTACCACCAAAACCGCAACCTCCCATGGCTCTGCATCGGAGATTTCAACGCCATCACCTGCAGAGAAGAGAAGATTGGTGGTCGTCCTCCACCTCTCCCTGCCATGCAAGACTTCAACAACTTCATCTTCAACTCCCACCTCACCTCCCTTCCGTTCACCGGCAACGCTTTCACCTGGTGCAACATGCAGGAAGGTGACTGCCGGCAATTCTCCCGCCATGATAGGGCGTTCAAGAACGCCCACTGGCTTGACACTGGGACTGTCTCCAAGCTTTCACACCTTAACGCCACCGAATCTGACCACGCTCCCTGCTAGTGGGAATCACCAGAAGATCCAACCATTCGAGAAAGAGCTTCCGCTTCCTGGACTTCTGGAGCGAGCACCCCTAATTCTTAGGGGTCATCACGGAAGCGTGGAATAGCACAGACTCTGTTGATCCCCTTAATCGCATGGCCATCAAGCTCCAGGCCACGAGGAAAGCTTTGACCACATGGAGCAAGCAAGCTTACGGGGATATCTTCCAAGCCATTCGTGAGGCGGAAGACGACGTAACCCGGGCTGAAGCGACATACATGGCCAACTGCACGCCCGATACCCGGAAAGCGTTGAATCTCACCAAAGCCATCCTCAAATTCAGACTAAAGATTGAAACCGACTTCTGGAAGCAGAAAGCCAGGATCAAATGGGACAGCGAGGGGGGACAACAACTCCAATTTCTTCCATGCCTGCGTTAACGGACGGAGACAAAAACTCACACTCCATCAGATTACCACAGACAATGGCACCATCATCTCCGATCAAAAGGGTATACAAGAGGAAGCCGCAAAGTTCTACTCCAAACTGTTTTCGAAGGAGATGATTATCAAAGACAACACTTTTTTGGACGGGGTTCCCCACCTAATCAGCGACACAGACAATTACCTCATTGAACAGCTTCCTTCTGAGGAAGAAGTGAAAGAAGCAGTATGGGCCCTCGACGAGCACAGCACCCCAGGGCCAGACGGATTTACTGGGGTATTTTTTTGTACTTGCTGGGATATCATCAAGACTGACATCCACAACGCGACCTCCGTCTTCCTCCAAGAAGCTACCTATCCCAGAGCCATATCGAGCACCAACCTCATCCTTATCCCTAAGAAAGACAACCCTGAGACTTTTTGCGTCTTTCGACCAATCAGTCTCTGCACCTTCACCAACAAGATCATCTCCAAGATTATCGCTTCCCGAATGGCAGGCCTTCTTCCCAAGATCATCTTGGAGGAGCAGAGTGGTTTTGTTCGGGGGAAAAATATCCAAGACAACATCATGCTAGCTCAAGAGTTAGTCACTTGCATGAAATTTCCAGCCATAGGGGGCAACATTGCTATTAAATTAGACATGGAGAAAGCCTACGACGGACTCGACTGGCAATTTATGAATTGGGTCTTCAGGGCATTCGGCTTCTCCGAAACCTGGACCAACTTGGTGTGGAGATCGATCAGCAACTCTTGGTTCTCAACGGTTATCAATGGCCAGGCGGATGGGTTCTTCAAATCTACCCACGGGGTCAGGCAAGGGGATACGCTATCCACCACCATCTTCATCATTACGGCGGATGCTTTGAGCAGAAACCTTAACAAAATGACGAACACCCCTAATTTCCCGCACTACCATACGGCCAGCGGCTGTCCAATCATCACCCACCTGGCCTTCGCTGACGATATCCTCATCTTCTCAGCCGGAGATGCAGGGTCGGTGGAAGTCGTCAACAAGACGCTCCAGACCTATGAAAAGTGCTCAGGGCAGAAGATCAACCCGGATAAGAGCGTCATCTACACTCACCACAAGATCAAGAGAGAGCAAGCGGCCAGCATATCGACCACCACATCATTCCCTATCAAGAACCCTCCATTCCTCTACCTTGGGTGCCCTCTCGTGTATGAAAAATCCAACGCCGGGATCTTCGAGGGCTTGACCAATCGCATCAGGAAAAAGGTCGAGGGCTGGCACAATGCCACACTATCCCCAGGAGGCAAGATTATTCTCATCAACCACGTCTACACTTCCATTCCCATCTACACCCTGGCAGCGTACTCCCCCCCAAGGAAAGTCCTTTCCCACATCGAGAGCATCTTCAGCAATTTTCTATGGGGTCACAGCGGCAGCCACGAGAAGCACCATTGGGTCAGTTGGGACACCATGGCTCGCCCAACTGCAGAGGGGGGTCTGGGCTTTACCAAACTTTCACACATTGTTAACGCCTTCTCGATGAAGTTGTGGTGGACGCTTCGCACCAGCAAGAACTTATGGTCCAGGTTCATGAAGGCCAGATATTACAAGCATAACCACCCATCCACGGCTACCGCTAATAGCAGATCCTCCGCGGCCTGGCGCCGCATCCTCCACGGTCTGAACCTTGCTAAACTTGCGATCCGCCTTACGGTGGGCATCGGAAAAGCATCACTATTCTCGGAGCGCTGGATTGGCGACTTCCTGCTTACCCCCACCTCGGCGGCTCCCGTAAACAGCACTATCAAGGATCTTTGGGACCCTCCTAATAACTCTTAGGATTGGAGTAAAGTCAGGTCTTGGGTCGGGCCCGAAACGATCGACTACATCCGTCGAAGCAACTTGAGGATCGGTCCGGATGCAGATAAGCTCGTGTGGTCGCTCAACGGGAGTGGCGCCTTCTCGGTTAGGTCTGCCAGAAATGTCATTCGGGGCAACGCGGCCACGTCTCCTACCATTGTCCCGTTCTGGCAGACATGCATCCCCAAGAAGTGGTCTTTCCTCATCTGGAGAGCCCTCCGCAATATCCTCTCCACTGATGACAACCTCGCTGCCATCGGTTTCAGCCTCGTCTCTGCTTGCACATGCTATTCGGATCGACAATCGGAAACAGCCAACCACATCCTCAGTCATGGGGACCAACCGGTCACGATCTGGAAAGCTCTTTTCCAGCGCTGCAGGTTGCCTTATTGAGGGGAAAACTTTCACTATCTCATGGACAGCTGGGCTTCAGCGTCCCATGGCCACCAGATCATCGCCGCGGCTCCCACATGGGTCATCTGGATAAACCGAAACAAGCCGAGATACGAAGGCCATCAATACAGCACGGACGAACTAATTTGGGAAACCATTCGCCAATGCCACAAGCGGAGACCCCTCTGTAGGCATGGCAGACAGATCTTCTGGAACTCTCTCCTTTCCTTGGCTTAGCCGTTTTGTTTCTGTTCGCCACTTGTTTTGTCCGTATACGTGTATAGGCTTCGACATTTTGCGCCTTTTGGTATACTTGTAACGGTTCGGCCATTCGGCCGTTTTGAATAAAATGGTGGGGTTAAATTTAATATATATATATATATATATATATATATATATATATATATATATATATATATATATATATATATACTCACGTATATATTTATATATTTATTTATAATATATATTTATATATAATAAACCAATAATGGTGTATATATCATTAGACATCCAAATATATAGTCTAATACCACATTGCACAAGGTAGCTAAGAGAATTATATATTATATTTAATATCCATATAACAGAAAATACTTCCTGTATTATAAAATAAGCCACAATTATATATACACATTTATATATCTACATGGACATCGTTGATCGCACTGCATGACTACATAGGCTTGGCTCAGTTCGGGTCCAGTCGAGATTGGTTTGGTACAACCGGGTCCCTGCAAAGTCAATAAATCTAATAATAATTAATTAAACTTATTTATAATGGTCATGCTATAACATGGCCTAGTTTTTCTAGTTAGGGCACACCTATGGCTCGACATTCCCCTACCATGGCTAAACACTAGTCAAAGCACGCCACTGCACTATCCGTGCCATGGTTCCTAGTCGTCTGATACTTCCAAACTCAACCATGGCTAAAGTCATATACCGTAATAATTAACTAAATAATTATTTATAAAAACAGATTTAAAAAAATCACCATTAAATCAAAAAAAATAAATAACTAAATATTTAAAAAACATATTTTCGGGAAGGGAAGCTACATGATCTTAGGGAGGAGATCGGACACCCGGTTGGCAACGATCTTCGATATGATCTTATTGGTGAAGGTGCAAAGGCTGATAGGACGGAAGTCTTGGAAGGTTTTCGGATTGTCTTTCTTGGGGATAAGGAAGATGTTGGCACAGGAAATAGAATTGGAGTATCTTGCCCCTTAGAAAAAGGCTATAGTGGCCTCCACTAAGTCAGTTTTTAAGATGTTCCAACAAGCTCTGAAGAAGACCCCATTGAATCCATCCATCCCCGGAGCACTGTGCTCATTAATGGACCAGACAGCCGCTTTGATCGCCTCCTCCGATGTAGTATCCAGCAGGGTCTCATTCTCGCTGTCGCTGATGAGGGATAGGATTTCAGACAAGAGTGCCACGTCTTTAACGACAGGTTCTTTAGTGAAGAGGTTAGAGTAGAAGTTCACCGCCGCAGCCTGAATACCTACCTGGTCGTCCACCAGGGCACCCTTGTCGTCGAAAATCTGGTATAATTTTAATTTGTTCCTGCGGCCTTCGACACACGCATGAAAGAACGTAGTATTTTGGTCACCATCGGTATTCCAGGTCAATTTGGCTTTTTGCCTCCAGAATTTTGTTTCTACTCTCAGCCTGGATTTAAGAAGCACTCTGGCGAGGTTGAGCGAGGCGCAGGCAGCCGGGGTCTGTCAATGGCAAAAGAGGTCTCAGCGCGGGTGACATCGTCCTTCGCCTACTTGATAACAAGAAAAAGATGTCTCCGAAAGCCTCTATACTCCAGGACGATAAAGCCTTACGAGTGGCTTTAAGTTTAGCCGGCATCCGAGCCAGTGGATCAAGTTCCAAAACGGAGTTCCAAGCAGAAGCCACGACGTTCTGGAATTGGGGGTGATATCACCAAAAGTCGAGAAAGCGGAATGCTTTTTTGGTACTGGTGTGGTTGTTGCTGATCTGGACGAGAGGAGAGGAGTAGTCCGATTCAGTGGAGTTCAGATAAGAGAGGTTTGTGATCAGGCCCATGTCAGACCAACAGTTGTTGATCATCACCCGATCTAAATGGGAGTACTGCCGTCGATAACCCTCTTGCATGTTACACCAGATGAATGCACTACCGTGGAAGGGGATGGGGGTTAGGTTCCCGTGGAAGATGAAGTTGTTAAAGTCATCCATCGCAGGCTGGGGGGTGTACGGCCATCGGATTTTTCCTCTCTGTAAGACACCGTGTTGAAATCTCCGATGCAGAGCCACGGTAGACCTTGATATGGAAGAGCAGCTTCCAACAGGTCTTCCCATAGCAATCTTCGCTCGGAGATGTCATAACTTCCATGAACGGCGGAAAGGATGCAGCGAGACTTAAGGGCCGGATGTTCAACCCAACAGGAAAGAGCTTGAGGCGAGTCTTTTATGGTGCCAAATTTGAAATCTTGTGCGAAGAAAATCCAGATGTCATTACATCCTACGATGGCATGAGGGAATCCTAGCTTGAGTTGAGTGGTTTTGATTCTTCTTTAAGGAATTTTTGGTTTAATAATGATTAAGAGGTCTATTCAATTAGTTTTCTTGAGGCTGAGGATTTTGTTCATCGTCGGTTTGTTGCCAAGCCCTCTCATATTCCAGGAGATGATGTTAAGCATTAGATATGGAAGTGGGAGGGAGGTGATTAAGCTTCATGGCGGACTTAGTTGTCATAGCCGTCTGCTGCTTTTGTTTGTTTTTGTTCTTCTTGGAGGAGGTTTTTTGGTGGGTGTGGTGGTGGACCCGTTGATTCCGGTAGCTTTGCTAGTCCAACCTGGTTCGCTACTACCATTGACATCTGTGAAGGTGGTAGTTGAGTCATTTTCATATTCTTCCAGGGTGCATAAGGGGTTGCCACGGTCCTGTAAGCCCGCTTCCTTGTCTTGCCAAAACCTACCGGTTAAGGTAGGGTTGAAGCTGGGTTGAACGTTCGCTATTTGAGGGGAAAGGTACCGATGGAGCCCATCATCTGTCGAGGGGATAGTCGGCTCGGATGTGGGTCGAGTTGGATGCGCGTCAAGAGTCCGAGGTTCACTGAACTGCTCAGAACGGCTCTCCGTATGGACCTCTCCAGGCTGATGAGGGCGGCAGATGGTTAGTGGAGGGAGTGAGAATCCACGGAAGGGAGGATGATGAACTCAGATGAGTTGGCGGGTTGCACGGTGAGAGCGATATTAGCGCCTGGGTGATGTGTGTGAGGGGAGTTATGTCGTTCGGCAGGACAACTGGGCTTAGGGGAATCTTACTAGACGTCTCCGTCGGGGATGGAAGAAGTGGGCTCACTTGAGTTATCAAGAGCATTATCGAAAGTGGTGCATGTGAGGAGTTTGAATGAATTGTTGAAAGAGATGGCGGGTGGATTAAATGGGACGATAGCGGAGCTAGTCATGACGGTCGGACGGTGGTAGGGCAGACGTATAGGACCGTCAATCAGAGGGGTAGGATTGGGAGGCAAAGTTTGATTGACAGTGAGGGTCACGGTGAGCAGCCGGAGCGCGTGGGATACGCGGGCTAGACTTCTTTAGTTCTGGGTGGGCTCGGAAGCAGTGCTGCATTAGGTGACCACTAATCTGACAGTGTTTACAGAAGATGATGTTGTTGTCATAAACTAGCGGTTGGCGATGTGTTTGATCTCCGAGCTCGATCTCTATAAGTTTAGGGGGTCATTCCTGAGGTCTAACTCCACGCATATCTTTGCGTAATTGTACTTGGAGAGGTTGCGGATTTCTTCTGCGATGGCTACCAGGGTCCCAAATGAGCTGGCTATCAATTTGAGGGCAGCTGCGGAGAAGCAAACCAGGGGAGGTTGGGTAGGGTGATCTATGTGGATATGATTGTTGAGTCAACTTTTAGGTTGAATTCGGGAGACCATTTGATGATTTTAACAATCTGCATGCCGATTCTGGAAATGTCCTTGGCCCAGACTACAGAATAGTCTGATTGGGATAAAAGGTGTAGGAACATGTGCTTGGGGTCAAACAGAGCGACCCGGTAGGCTGCGGAGAGGCCCCACCTAGCGACAGCTTCCATGACTATGGTGATTTTAGGCATCCGGATCCAAATTTTAGAACAAACGTCTTAGTGAAGGAGGAGGATGGGGAGGAGATTTCCAACGCAACGAAGGGGACCCGGATGGGGAAACCGGCGATTGGTGGCAGGAAATCTATGTCCGGAAGCTGAATCTCCACCACCGGAAGGGGTAATTGTCTCCTCCGATCTGGCCGGAGGGCCTCGAGGTAAGAGGGAGCACCGGAGGGGATGCCAGGGGATGGTCGAGTGAGAGGAGTCTCCGGGTGGGACCACTACACCGGGATAGTCGGATATGGGGGAGAGATCGGGAACGTCGGAAGAGATGTGACCGGCGGGGTACGCAGGGTCCAGAGGAGGCGGCTCCTGTTCTCTCGTGGAGGGAAGTGAGGTGCGTCATGAGGTTGGCACATTGTCTAGGGTGACCGGTGGTCGGGGATGCTATTGAAGAGACAAGCGCGTGCGACAGGCCCACGAAAGCAGCTCCATCATAAGTCGGTGCCAAAAAGGGGATGGAAATCGATGGATAAGCCCCAAACGCTATAGGGCATTGGGGTGTGCGATGCCAGGAAGGCCGGGGAGAGTGGCGTCATACGACAGGGTGGGGAGCAGGATCGCCAGAGGAAGCGACTGGCCTACAAGGCTGGCTTGAGAGATCGCGAGCTCCGAGGGGCGAGTTGGGTCACCGCCTGTCGCGGGTAGTGCCACAGAGGGGGTGCAAGTCAGTGCATGCGCCAAAGGGCGATGAGAGTCAACACCCGACGTGGATGGCACCGGAGGAAGACACAACAGAGGGTGTGTGCAGCTCATTTCGTGCGCTGGCGGACGAGGATTGCCATCTCCGAAAGCTGGGAGGGCCATGGGGGACCCGCGCATTCACGGGCCATTGGGGTGACCGACCGTGGGAGCCCCTGCACGAATCGTAGGTTGTGCCAGGGTGATGCCAGCAGGTTGCGCCAGGGTGATGCCAGCAGGTTACGATAGGAAGAAGCCAGCAGGTTGCGCCAGGGGGGTTCCAGCAGGTTGCGCCAGGGGGGGTCCATCGGGTTGCGCAAAGGGGGGCACGTGAGCCCGAGGGATAAGAAGATGGCCCACCATGTGGGCCCCTGCCTCCGCGGAAGATAAGCGAGGGGCGCAACTCGAGGATAGTGCCTGGGGGTTGCCAGCTGACATCTAGTGAGGGGACCTGTGAGCGCTCGGCGCAGGTGGGGGGTTGTGACTAAGGCGTTCTGCACCCGAAGGGGGAAATTTGAACATGTGCCTCGGGGGCTGGCCCGTGGAAAGGACAGCTCAAGTCCATCGTTCGACACGCCTTCCAAGGGAAGAGTGCAGACGGCGGATGAGACCCCGTTCGGTTGGATCGCCAGCGCTACGCCCGAGGCTCGGTGGTCCTGTCAGCTGGACCAACGACGTCGACCGCTACGACTGAAGAAGGGGCGACTACGCTTGGGTCAGTCGAGGGGGTGACCGACCTGATGAGGCAGGGAGCGGCATATCGGGCCTCGAAGACAGCATCCAACACCGGGGATAACGCAGGAAGAGGAGGCGACAGACGGATGGACGGCGACGCCAGCAGAGGGACAGCATTCGGATGAGACCGAACCCACCTGCGCCTTATGAGGGCTAGCTGCTCTACCATCCATTTGAGGGAGGGGGGAGCTCCAAGGATGGATGGGGCACCTGGTGGGGGTGGCTGTCGTGGAGGCCTCGTCCGGAGGAGATAGGGATGACGGAAGCGTCGTCTCCCCCTACGACTGGAAAACGAAGAAGGTCGTGCGACGATGGAGGAAAGGATCGGCCGGCGTGAGCGCGACGACGAGGAGGAAGGTTGGGGGTATGGCGGAGACGGGAGGAGCGGAGGAAGTCGGAAGAAGGGGGGAGCGTGGGAGGGGATTAGCAGAGCCATCTATTTTATGTCGTATATATATATATATATATATATATATATATATATATATATATATATATATATATATATGTATAATTTTATTATGTTTTATTTTTATTTTTATTTAGAAGAACCCCCATAACACATATTCGTAAGAAAGGCACAAAATATCGTAGCCTTTACAAGTAAGCTCAAGTCCAAAAAAGAGCAGAAAAGAAATGGAGCGTGGAGGCAAGCTCCCGCTCAACGACAAAAGCCTCTACAAAATAGCTAAGTAAGTCAGTTGGTCAGGGAGTTCCAGAAAACCCTTCCGGACGTGCTTGCAGTGTCTGCTAACCTTGTGGATCTGTCTGAGGACCTCCCGAATTAGTTATATAGATGTGTACTGGTGCCCTTCATATATGAATTTGTTGCAGTTCTTCCAGATGACCCACATGATGGCGGCTACAATGATCTGGTGGTCATGTGAGACGCGACCCCAGGTGGCTAAAAGATTGTTGAAGCCCCCAACAACCTGGTCCTAGCGGCAACAATGGGAGAACGCGAACCATAACTTCAAAGCCAGGTCTTTTGCCGATAGAATGTGGTCGACTGTTCCGGTCTGGCGCACCGAGCTGCAATGAGATGCTGAGGCTAAACTGAAACCAATGGTAGTGAGGGCATCGTCAGTAGGAAGCTTCTTGCAAACCGCTCTCCAAATCAGAAAGGACCATTTTTGGGGGATGCAAGACTGCTAGAAAGATCCGATTATAGGTGATGGGGCCCCGAATTAGCGAACCGCTCGTCTTGCCGATGCTAGAGAGAGTGAGCCGTTAGCCGTCAGGGACCATCTCAGAGAGTCAGGGTCCATCCCAATCGCCAAGCGAGATGCGGTTAAAGCAACTGCAGCCTCCTCGCCGATCCAGGCCCGAGCCCTCGCCCAATTCCACTCTCCAGCACATCCCTACAGGTCTCAAATCACACTGTTAGTGGGGGCGTCCTGATTAGGGGGAAGAAGGTCATCCCCAGACCATCTTTCGTTAAATAGAAATGATTCTCCTGAGCCCAGCTGGAGACGGATCAAAGGCTCGGCGAGTCGTCGACCGTTCAGGATGCGACGCCAAAAAGCATAGACTGCAATTGAATGAAGCGATAGTCGGATATATGTGCTTGAAATATCTAGCCTTTATAAAATGAGCCTAAATGGATCGGCTCTCTCGAAGCTTCCACTATATCTTTATCGAGCAAGCGTCGACAATATGAGCCAACCTGCAGAATCTAAGACCACCCACGGTCGTGGGTCTGGCCATAGTGTCCCAACTTGCCCAATGATGCTTATCCGTACAGTCGTAGTGACCCCAAAAGAAGGTGGCAAAAAAGTTTTCAATGGAAGTGAGGACCTTCTTATATGGAGAAAAAGAGGCCAGGGTATAAATTGGGATGGAAGAAAGCACGTACTAGATCAGGATCATCTTCCTGCCAGGCAATAAGATCACGTTGTGCCATCCCTCGATCTTTTTTCTAATTTTGCCCACCAATCCATCGTAAATACCCGCATTAGATCTCCGTACACCAGTGGACCCCCTAAATACAAAAAAGGGGGGTACGCAACTAAGAATGAAGTAATATTAGTGAGAATGGTAAAGTGGTCTCTATCTGCCGAGTGATGGACGTATATAACACTCTTATTAGAGTTGACACGCTGTCCAGAGCATCTGGTGTATCTCTGCAGGGTATTGTTAACCACCTCGACGGATCCGGCGTCACTAGACGAGAAGATGAGAGTGTCGTCGGCGTAGGCCAGGTGAGTGATGATCGGGCAGCCCCTAGTGGTATAAAAATGCTAGAATCGGGGGGGTGCCAACCATTTTGTTCAAGTTTCTGCTCAGCGCTTCGACAGCTATGATGAAGATGGTGAACGATAAAGGATCTCCTTGTCTAACTCTACGACTAGATTTGAAATATCCCTCTACTTGACCATTAACGATAGTGGAGAACCACAAATTACTGATCGATTTTCATACGATGTCTATCCAAATCTCCGAAAACCTGAAGGCCTTGAACACCCAGATCATGAATAGCAAATCAAGCCTATCATACGCCTTCTCCATGTCTAGCTTGATAGCGATGTTCCCTCCCCTAGACGGGAATTTCATACAGGTGATCATCTTTGGAGCCAACAGGATGTTATCTAAGATATTACGATCGCAGACAAAACCACTTTGCTCTTTGAAGATAATCTTGGGAAGTATTCCAGTGATACGGCTGGCTATAATCTTAGAGATTATTTTATTGGTGAAGGTGCACAAGCTCAGAGGACAAAAATCTTTAAAGTTCTTTGGGTTATCCTTTTTAGGGATCAAGATCAGATTAGCATTGGATATCGATTTGGGGTACCTAGCTCCTTGGATGAAGACAATCTCTGCCTCGTGGATATCCGACTTGATAATGTCCCAGTATGATTTAAAGAAGACACCAGTGAATTCGTCCAGACCAGGAGCAATGTGCTCGTTCACTGCCCACACAGCTTCTTTAACTTTTAGCTCAAAGGGCAGGATTTGAGGCTGGGTATTGTCTCTATCTTCAATCAAGCGAGGGATCGCCTCGAGAAATGCTTCGTCCATGTGGATGACTTCTTTGGTAAACAACTGGGTATAGAAAGTCGTCGTGGCCGACTGAATATCCCGTTGGTCTTTGAGGATGCGGCCGCTCTTGTCGGTGATCTAGTGTAGGTTGATTTGTTGTCTGTGCCCCTTAACGCAAGAATAGAAGTAGCTCGTGTTCTTATCACCCTCAATATTCCAGGGCAGCTTGGCTTTCTGTTACCAGAATTCCTTCTCGACTTTGAGGCAAAACTTCAAAAGCACTCTGGTGAGGTTGAGGGAAGCGTGAGCCGAGGGGGAGCCATCGCGAGCGAACAGAATCTCGGCACGAGAAACGTCATCCTCGACGATGCGGACAGCTTGGAAGATGTCGTCGTAGGCTTCCTTGCTCCAAAGAGTGAGGTATCTCCTGGTAGCTTTGAGTTTGGCATCCACACGTTCAAGAGGGTCGATGGAACCCAGACTACTCCAAGCAGTCGATACAATATCCCTGAACTACAGGTGATGGCTCCACATGTCAAGGAAGCGAAAACTTTTCTTGGGCTGATTAGTAATTTTCCTGACTTCGATGAGGAAAGGGGAGTGGTCTGATTCTGTGGCGTTGAGGTGCGTGAGACTGGTATTCAGATCAAGGTTGGCCCACTACGAGTTAATGAGAGTACAGTCGAGACGAGAGTATTATCGTCGAGCACCTTCCTGCATGTTACATCACGCGAAGGCATTGCCGAAAAACTGAAGCTGGGGCAGGTGGACGGCAAAAATAAAGTTGGCAAAGTCGGACATAGCAGACGTAGAAGGGGGTCGGCCTCCCGACTTATCCTTCCTGCAAGTGACGGTGTTGAAATTACTGACGCAGAGCCAGGTGTAGAAGTAAAAAATCAAGGAGCACCACTCATTAAAGTGCGCCATTATCAAGTGGTGTCAGATCATTAGGTAGCGCCAGTATTAGGTTGCGCCAGTATCAGGTTGCGCCAAAGCTAAGATGCACAGTGCCACATGACAAGCCTCCTTGAGAAACTGTAACAGCTTTCATCATTACAGACAGCTCTGACAGCACGAAAATCGAAGAATATCCATTCGAATCCTGTACAATGTAGCACTCGAGAAGATTTTATCTGTATATAATTAATACTGACAGCTAGCCCGCATAAGTTGTCAAATGGTGCACGAATTAATCAATACAATACAAAGACTCAGTCAGAGGCTCCAGTTGTAGAGTTGCGCCCGCGCACAACCTGGCTAGTTAGCGCCACTTGATCAAAATTTGTGTCCAGAAGCAGGATGATGTAGCACGCATGCCACTAATCTCGAAGAACGTGTCCACTATACTGTCCACATCTACGCGCATCTTACTCAAATGATGCCACGCGTCCCCAGTAGTTCAAGTAACCGTTCGTACAACTGGATAGAAGGCGCACAACCTGAAGTGCGCACAACTCAGAAAATAGTTATTTCAGAACTCTATAAATAGAGTTTCAAATCAGTTCTAAACCATTACTAATGATCATAATCTACTGACAAAGTGCTGTTGCGTCTTCCAAAGGCTCGTGTCTTCGATATCACATCGTCCAAGGGATAAAGTGTTCATCTTCTGATCAGATTCCTATAGTTGTACTTTTTTAGAAATTAATTGCATACTTGTACTTTCTTTCTTAATTTGTAGAAATCAAACTTTTGTTTTTGCAAACAAAATGGCGATACTACTGGGGACAACTTTCTTCTTTGACGAGAAAGTGACATCTCAATGTTATACCGCGTCAATCAGAATGACGTAGAAGACTTTGGTCGTTCAAGTCAACCAAACTGCAAACGAAGCAATGATAAGTGCTGGGGGTGTAACGACCATAGTTCGTATTACGTATTTTGGTTTACGTGTACGTTATTTCGGACCTGTATTTAGACTTGTCCTGATTGGCTAGCCTTGTGTTCTGTATTGGCCTGAGTTAGTCAGTATTTCATGGTTCTGGCATGCACTGGGTTCGGTTGGGTTTGGCTTGATTTAGTTCGATTTGGGTTGGAGTGCAAACCCCTACCTACCACCCTCAATCATTTATTAACCCCCAACCACCTTTCTCTCTCTTCATTCAATTTTCTCATTACTGCTCTTCCTCTTCTTCTTCCTCACAGAACCCCATCGTAGGCAAGTGTAACTTGTTTCATGGAGGAACTCAAATTTTGCTGTTCCATTATCTTCTTTATGAGATTCTAAGTCACTTTAGTATTTAGCATTTTAGAATCCCATGGCTCATTTCATGTATATCTAAGTTTTTAACATTTTGATCTTCATGGATTTGATCTTCTAAACTTGGTTGTTTTCGAATTGGAGAGTTCCATGTAATAGAGATTTCGATTTTACGCAAGTTTTGCTCTGAAATAGTCGGATTTCAATGAGACTTGACTGAGATAGGGCTTGCTTGGATTCGTAAGCTTTTATGCCTGTTTTCTTGGCCATAGAAAGAAGATAGAGTTTTACGCACACGTTCTAACGTGTTAGCGTAGTGTTTTAGCCTTTTACGCCTACGTTTTACGTGCCAGCATATCATTTGCTCTCTTTTACACACACGCTATGCGTGCCTGCGTATTATTCAGCCTTTTATGCTCACGCATTTGCGTGCCAGCGTACTTCGTTCTATGTTGATTTCATTCCTATTTTTACGCTCGGGACCCTCCCGTTCGCGTAGAATTGTGCTCGCGTAAACTCTGGCTCGAGCAGACTCTCACTCGCGTAGAGTCTTGCTCGAGTGTTTTCTAGCGCAAAGCCCTCACTAGCGTAAGACCCCACCCACGTGCTCCCTGGCTAGCGTAGAGCTATTTCACCTTGCCCTTGCCAGCGTAAAGCCAATTTTACGCTTAAGGCCCCTTAGCCTAGCGTAGAGTTTCACTAGCGTAAACCGATAGTACGTGCGTAGAGACCTTGAGTCCCTATGGCGTATGCCTTTATCCTTTATATCCTTACGCCTTTTTGTCCTTAACTTGATAATTCACGAATTGACTGACATGATTGAAATGACAATTGTACATGACATGGTGTGACAAAAAATTTACATGACCTGACATGACAAGGCATGACAAATTTCATGGCATGATAATGGCCCGTCGTAGCGCACTCTTGAAAAGTAAGCTTGACATGACAAAAATAAATGGCCTAGACACCGTAGACGATTGTATTTATACAAGTGAACCAGTATTGTCTTGCATCATGTCTAGGACAGGGACCCCTGAATACCACGGTCAGAGGTACCTACTGAAATTGACTAAGGCTAATAACTAGAATAATCCAGTAGTCATAAAGAGATTTTCCAGCTACAGGCAATCCCGTTATCTGGATGCCCCATCGTAGGATATATAGCCTGCCGTCGTGTACGGCATATTTCCAGCACACAGTCATGTGTTGCACCCACCAAGCTACCTAAGGGTACATGTGTTCTTGGACGATGTACCAACATGAATTCAATCCCATAATTGCGTCTGGATAACCTGGATGGTCTGCAGGGCTTGTGGCTGTTGGAATAATTTTATTGCATTTTGCTAGTAACGAGGCCTGTGATAATCCTAGTTAGTTAAAGTATCAAGCCGTACTCTTTGCTTGGCCGTGATTGATTGGATAGAGTCTAACCTAGCTTCGTCTCGTCCTGATCCTGTGCAAGATTATGACATAACATGATTACTTATGCTTGCCTTAACAATAATGATCAGGGGTCAAGTTTTGTTCAGGCAAAGGGTTACAACCCCGGTCCTTGTTTGGTTTAAGGGTTGTAACCTGGCTCCCGGAGCAGTTCTGTGTCCTCTCTTCGTTTATTGTCTTATTTTATCCCATGTCATGCTCGTCATATTTTACCTTACCTCTATAGCAAGATTATTATACCGGCCTTAACAATAACGATCAGGGATCAAGTTCGGTTCAGGCGAAGGGTTACAACCCTGGTCCTTGTTTGGTTTAAGGATTGTAACCTAGCTCCCGGAGCAGTTCTGTGTCCTCTCTTCGTTTATTGTCTTATTACTTTACCAATAAGTATTTAAGACGGGTTTCTATTCAGGTGAAGGGTTGTAACCCCGGTACTTGTTTGGTTTAAGGGTTACGACCTGGCTACTTGAATGGTTTCCTCGTACTCAATTTCACTGTCGTTGGCTCTGTTAATATTAGTTTTCTTTATATAGCTATCTTTAATATTCTCTTATTATATGCTGGTTTTAGTTCCTAAGTGAAGCCTCCTTTGTGGCACTTGCTCTTTCTGGGATCTGACCCAGCTGGTTTTGTATAGCCAATTTTGGAGTAGATCCAGAGGATCTACCGACCTTCTAGCCAGATGGTAACCACTAGACGTAACCCTGGCAGCGAGTGGGTTTCTTTTATTCTCTCACTCTATTGTAAAAATATTCTTTGAGGCATTTAGTCGACGAGCACGTGTTAGCTCGATTGCACCTTATTTACTGTCTGCCTACGGGCTGTAACATGATTGACAAATCCTATGGTTGATCATGTATGACTGAAACTCTTGCTAGTCTTGACATTTTGTATGACTATCTTCATGATCATCCAAATATGTAATGTATGGGATGCCTTACTATTGTATATTTGGTGCTCTGACATCTTGTAACTGTTATTACTTGCTGGAGATTGAGACAATAGGCTTGTTCATGACCTTAAGAGACTAATGGCTTGTAGTTAAACCCTCATGTATCTAGACAGTCGTGACCGTATAGCGAGGTGGGTTGCACTTCAATATACGTAGCTGGCTATGTACGCCCCCGCTCTCCAGTATTCTGGTTCTGGGGCGTTACATGGTTTAAGTAGTGGCCCATGCAGGTCTTGTGAATCAAGATATGTGAGGGTTTACCGAATAGATGTCTCAATCAGTATTCACCCTTGCTCTCTGCTCGTATCCTCTGAATCCCTGAAATCTTAACATGATCACATGTTTGTATCTTTTGATCTGTCCTGATCTTTTCTTATTGTTTCCTATGTCATCTTCTTCAGTGGCATTATTCCTGGTCCTGTCGATCAGTAAGGCGGAGTGCCTCCCGTGGACCATCAGCAACCTGGATATCAAGCCCAGCATTCAGGAGCAGCCTCCAGAGTCATGCCTACTAGGGGTCAAGAGCAGCCAGTTCAGCCGTCCAGCCTGTAGAGCCGGATGATGGCACTTTGGTGGGTCTCATCAGGACATTGTTAGCTTTCCAAGATCATCGAGGAGATGTCTTGGCAGATGCTCTGACCAGAGGAGGTCATCAGGGTAACAGTACGGCCAACAGCTTCAAGCGCTTGAACCCTCCCTTCTTCGACGGCAGTGAAGATGCTATTTTCACGTACGCATGGCTTCAGGACACAGAGGTAATTCTAGAAGCAGCCAGGACTCCAGAAGATGAGAAGGTGGCCGTGGTGCACCTACAGCTATTGGATCTTGCCCGTAGCTGGTGGGCGTCGCAGGCCGTTGGATTAGTAGCACCTATTGCTTGGGCAGTATTCCGAGAGAGATTCCAGACCAAGTACTTTGATACTGTAGCTTGGTACGACCTACAGACGAGGTTCACCAATCTGAAGCAGATGGGCAGGACGGTCGATAAATATGCGGCCAAGTTTTCCAGACTTAGTCGGTTTGTTCCTACCTTGGTGGCAACCGAGTTCGATAGAGCCCAGCGGTTCCAGCAGGGACTTCATCTAGAGATTCTATTGGCAGTAGAGCAGTTTGAGCATCAGACTTTTGATGTTGTGTTGAGAGCAGTGAGGAGGCACGAGTATACCTCCCAGAGGATTGTGGATCGGACTGGGGGTCGGAAGCGATCCCACAGTCAGATGAATCAGTCCTCAGCACCAGCCCCGGCAGCTAGGGCTTTGAC
This sequence comes from Iris pallida, assembly GCA_029216955.1. Taxonomy (NCBI): domain Eukaryota; kingdom Viridiplantae; phylum Streptophyta; class Magnoliopsida; order Asparagales; family Iridaceae; genus Iris; species Iris pallida. The sequence continues at coordinate 5,981,127 of JANAVB010008798.1, read as the reverse complement.
CATTGGAGCTCCGAGATGGGTGGCCTCAGTGACGTCGGTTCAACATTCAACCCTGACGCACCCTTAGCAGCAGAAGCAGAAGCAGTCTTCCTCAATGGGTTGCACTCATTATAGGAAGCCAGGACATGTGGTATCAGAGTGTCACAGAGCACAGGATTTGTGCTTGGTTTGTGGTGTCCCGGACAACAGGGTTAGGAACTACCCGAACAGGAGAAGTTCATCTTCATCAACCTTCTCTAGTCCCTCGGTTATGAGACCAATTCCAGTACCAGTCCAGCAGTAGCAGCAGCAGCAGCAGCAGTACCCGTCCCCGAGGCCCTTGCCGCCTCAGGCCCAGGCATTCTAGCAGCAGAGACCGCAGCAGTATGCCCCAGCCCAAGCCCTTATCCAGAGCAGACAGAGAGGTTTTCAGCAGAGGGGACCCACACCAAGAGGACATGGTCAAGTGCTGGCTTTGACCATGGAAGAAGAAGGATTGGCACCAGGTGAGGTGGTGGCAGGTATTATTCTCGTCAACACCTTTTCGACTTTCGTATTATTTGACTATGGTGTATCGCATTCATTTATGTCTGTACGATTCGTAACACGGATAGGACTGGAGCCTGAGTCATTATCAGTAAGGCTCAATATACTTATTGGTAACGGACTTGTGGGAGTAGATAGAGTATTTTCCTCGTGTCAGATCGTAGTTAGCGGTAGAGAGTTTCCCGCTAGTTGATAAAGTTCCCGATGGCCGATTATGATGTGGTCTTAGGGATGGATTGGTTGAGAGACCAGTATGCTAGGATAGACTCCCATATTGGCAGGGTTGTTTTCAGCATTCCAGGCGAGCCAGAGTTTTTCTTTTCCCGAGGCAAAGTTGAACCTTCTCCTCCAGTATTGAGAATGGCAATAGCAGCAGTACAGTTACCTCGGATAGTCGAGGAGTTTCCAGATTTTTTTTCCAGAAGAGCTTCCAGGAATGCCGCCAGAGCAAGAAATCGAGTTCACTATCGACTTGATCCCTGGGACAGCTCCAGTGTCAGAGAGAGTCTACAGGATGGCACCATCAGAGCTAGAGATATTGTACAAGATGATTGAAGAACTTAGGACCAAGGGATTCATTCGTGCTAGTGGATCACCTTGGGGAGCCCCTCTGGTTCTTGTGAAAAAGAAGGATAGTATGTCCAGGTTATGTGTAGATTACCGTACCTTGAACTCAGTGACAATCAAGAACAGATACCCTCTCCCGAGGATAGATGACTTGTTTGATCAACTCAAGGGGGCAGCAGTATTCTCAAAGATTGACTTGCGGTCAGGATACCATCAGATCAGAGTCAGAGAGCAGGACATCCTAAAGATAGCTTTTAGATCTAGATATGGGCATTGGGAGTTCCATGTTATGCCATTCGGAGCAACCAATACGTCGGCTGTATTCATGGACCTCATGAATCATATCTTCATGCCTTATTTCGATCAGTTCGTGATTGTGTTTATAGACGACATCCTGGTCTACAGCAAGTGTGAGGCGGAGCATGATCAGCATCTCCGTGTAGTTCTTCAGATTCTCAGATAGCACCAGTTGTATGCCAAGTTCAGTAAATACGAGTTCTAGCTCGATCGTATTTCGTACTTGGTCATATCATCACCAGAGGAGGAGTAGAAGTGGATCTCTAGAAGATCGTGGCCATTGAGACATGGCCAGTACCCAGCACAGTTGCAGAAGTTCGTAGCTTTCTTGGATTTGCCTGCTACTACCGGCGATTCGCTTCGGACTTTGTTTGGATTTCAGCGCCTATGACGCAGTTGACCTGCAAGGATGTACAGTTTGCTTGGACAGCAGAATGTCAGAAATCCTTTGAAAAGTTGAAGCGAGGCTTGATGACGGCTCACATTCTTACGCTTCCAGATGGGACCGGAGGATTTTCAGTATATTATGATACTTCAGACAGAGGTTTGGGATGTGTTTTGATGCAGCATGGAAAGGTAATAGCTTATGCGTCACGATAACTTTGTGATCATAAGAGGAATTACCCAACCCACAACTTGGAGCTAGCAGCAGTAGTATTTGCACTTAAGCTATGGAGACAGTATTTGTACGGAGATCGGGTAGAGATTTTTACCGACCATAAGAGCCTGAAGTATGTATTCACTCAGAAGGATCTCAATATACGTCAGAGGAGGTGGCTAGAGATGCTTGTGGATTATGATATCAACCTGCAGTATCATCCAGGGAAAGCCAACGTCATTGCAGATGCGTTGAGCAGGAGAGTTGGAGTTTATTTCCTCATAGCGCAACCAAAATTATTGGCAGATCTTCAAAAGATGGGAATCAAAGTTGTCCTTCCTACCAGTGTAGCACTGATGGCCAGCATGCAAGTTCAGTCCGCTATAGTTGAAAAGATTCGGATGGCGCAGTCAGCCGATTCCAAGCTTCAGCGACTCAGAGCCGAGTGTGAGGCAGGAAGACGGCCAGAGTTATGCATCCATGAAGACGGTACACTTCGACATGGGAAGCGTCTTTGTGTACCCAGCAGAGATATCAGACATGAGATCATAGCAGAGGCTCACAGTTCTTAGTATTACGTACATCCCGCTGGCACGAAGATGTACCGTGATATCCGTCAGCACTTTTGGTGGAATAGCATGAAGAGGGAGATAGCCCGGTTTGTCTCTCGATGTTTTGTTTGCCAATAAGTTAAAGCTGAACATCAGAGGCCAGATGGACTTCTTCAGCCATTGTCGATTCTAGAATGGAAGTGGGAGCATATAACCATGGACTTCGTGACTGGCTTACCTAGGTCCCCGGCCGGTAGAGATGCTATTTGGGTTATCATAGACAGGCTCACGAAGGTGGCTCACTTTCTTCCGTTCAGAGTTGGTCAGTCGACGACTCAGCTAGCAGAGATGTACCTCAGGCGTCAGACTTCATAGCATACCAGTCAGTATCATCTTAGACAGAGATTCAAGATTTATATCGCACTTTTGGAGTAGCCTACAAGAGAGTATGGGAACTCACCTCCAGTTCAGCTCAGCTTATCATCCGCAGATGGATGGTCAGTCTGAGCATACCATACGAACCTTGGAAGATATGTTGAGATCTTGTACACTCGACTTCGGTGGTTCATGGGAGGATCACCTGCACCTGGTGGAGTTCTCATACAACAACAGTTTCCAGGCCAGTATCCAGATAGCACCATTCGAGACACTGTATGGTAGGAAGTGCAGATCTTCGTTATCATGGGATGATGTTGGTGAGAGGCAGATGCTCGGTCCGAAAATGATTACTCAGACGGTTGAGGTGGTCAGGAGAGTCAGAGATCATCTTCGAGTTGTCCAAGATTGCCAGCACCATTGGGCCAATTCTCATCGACGACCCCTTGAATTTTTTGTCGACGACCATATATTCTTGAGGATTTTTTCTAACCGTAACGTATTCATTTCGGCATACGGGAAAAGCTTAGTCCTAGGTATATAGGGTCGTTCGATATTCTGGAGCGAGTAGGTGATGTATCATATCGTCTCGCTCTTCTGCCGTCGTTACGTGAGGTACATAATGTCTTCCATGTATCCTAATTACGATAGTATATCCCAGACCCGAGCCACATCATTGATCATTCGGAATTGGTTATTGGTACCAACCTTTCGTATGAGGAGAGGCCCGTGTCTATATTGGACCGGAGAGAGAAGATACTCAAGAACAAGACTATTAAGTTAGTCCGTGTTGCTTGGGGTCATCACTCTTTAGGAGAGTCAACATGGGAGCGTGAGTATGATATCCGATCGCGATATCCCGACCTGTTTGACTCGTAAGGTATAATGTTTTTTTTATGCCTTGTGCTCTCCGTTCCTTGATTGAATGAATGATTGCCTGATTGGTTGATTAGTTATAACTTGCCTGTGATTAATATAGCTTGTCCTTGCCTCTCTAGCCTCTTAATTAAAATTCCGAGGACGAAATTCTTTTAAGGTGGGTAGAGTTGTAACGACTATAGTTCGTATTACGTATTTTGGTTTACGTGAACGTGATTTCGAACCTGTATTTAGACTTGTCCCGATTTGCTAGCCTTGAGTTCTGCATTGGCCTGAGTTAGTTAGCATTTTATGGTTGTGGCATGCACTGGATTCGGTTGGATTCGACTTGATTTGGTTCGGTTTGGGTTGGAGTGCAAACCCCTACCTACCATCCTCCACCATTTATTAACCTCCAACCACCTTTCTCTCTCTTCATTCAATTTGCTCATTACTGCTCTTCCTCTTCTTCTTCATTATCGAACCCCACCGTAGGCAAGTGCAACTTATTTCATGGAGGAACTCAGATTTTGTTGTTCCATTGTCTTCCTTATGAGATTCTAAGTCACTTTAGTATTTAGTATTTTAGAATCCCATGGCTCATTTTATGTAGATCTAAGTTTTTAACATTTTGATCTTCATGGATTTGATCTCCTAAACTTGGTTGTTTTCGAATTGGAGAGTTCCATGTAATAGGGATTTCGATTTTATGCAAGTTTTGCTCTGAAATAGTCGGATTTCATTGTGACTTGACCGAGATGGGGCTTGCTTGGATTCGTGAGCTTTTACGCCTATTTTCTTCGCCATAGGAAGAAGATGGAGTTTTATGCACACGTTCTAACGTGTTAGCATAGTGTTTTAGCCTTTTACGCCCACGTTTCACGTGCCAGCGAATCATTTGCTCTCTTTTATGCACACGCAATGCGTGCCCGCGTATTATTCAGCCTTTTACGCTCACATATTTGCATGCCAGTGTACTTCGTTCTACGCCGAGTTCATTCCCATTTTTACGCTCGGGACCCTCCCACTCGCGTAGAATTGTGCTCGCGTAAACTCTGGCTCGAGCAGACTCTCACTCGCATAGAGTCTTGCTCGAGTGTTTGCTAGCGTAAAGCCTTCACTAACGTAAGACCCCACCCACGTGCTCCCTGGCTAGCGTAGAGCTATTTCATCTTGCCCTGGCCAGCATAAAGCCAATTTTATGCTTGAGGCCCCTTAGCCTAGCGTAGAGTTTCACTAGCGTAAACCGGTAGTACGTGCATAGAGACCTTGAGTCCCTATGGCGAACGCCTTTATCCTTTATATCCTTACACCTTTTTGTCCTGAACTTGATAATTCACGAATTGATTGACATGATTGAAATGACAATTATACATGACATGGTGTGACAAGAAATTTACATGACCTGACAAGACAAGGCATGACAAATTGCATGGCATGATAATGGCCCGTCGTGGCGCACTCTTGATAAGTAAGCTTGACATGACAAGAATAAATGGCCTGGACACCATAGACGATTGTGTTTGTACTAGTGAACCAGTATTGTCTTACATCATGTCTAGGACAGGGACCCCTGAATACTACGGTCAGGGGTACCTACTGAAATTGACTAAGGCTAATAACTAGAATAATCCAGTAGTCATAAAGAGATTTCCCAGCTACAGGAAATCCTTTTATCTGGACGCCCCATCATGGGATCTGTAGCCTGCCGTCGAGTAGGGCACATTTCTAACACACAGTCATGTGTTGCACCCACCAAGCTACCTAAGGGTACATGTGTTCTTGGACGATGTACCCACATAAATTCAATCCCCTAATTGCGTCTGGATAACCTGGATGGTCTGCAGGGCTTGTGGCTGTTAGAATAATCTCATTACATTTTGCTAGTAACTAGGCCTGTGATAACCCTAGTTAGTTAAAGTATCAAGTCGTACTCTTTGCTTGGCCGTAATTGATTGGATAGAGTCTAACCCAGCTTCGTCTCGTCCTGATCCTGTGCAAGATTATAACATGACATGATTACTTATGCTTGCCTTAACAATAACGATCAGGGGTCAAGTTCTGTTCAGGCGAAGGGTTACAACCCCGGTCCTTGTTTGGTTTAAGGGTTGTAACCTGGCTCCCGGAGCAGTTATGTGTCATCCCTTCGTTTATTGTCTTATTTTACCCCATGTCATGCTCGTCATGTTTTACCTTACCTCTATAGTAAGATTATTATACTAGCCTTAACAATAACGATCAGGGGTCAAGTTCGGTTCAGACGAAGGGTTACAACCCCGGTCCTTGTTTGGTTTAAGGGTTGTAACATGGCTCCCGGAGTAGTTATGTGTCCTCTCTTCATTTATTGTCTTATTACTTTACCAACAAGTATTTGAGACGAGTTTCTATTCAGGTGAAGGGTTGCAACCCCGATCCTTATTTGGTTTAAGAGTTGCGACCTGGCTACTTGAATGGCTTCCTCGTACTCAATTTCACTGTGGTTGGCTCTGTTAATATCAATTTTTTATATAGTTATCTTAATATTCTCTTATTATATGTTGGTTTTAGTTCCTAAGTGAAGCCTCCTTTGTGGCACTTGCTCTTTTTGGGATCTGACCCAGCTGGTTTTGTATGGCCAGATTTCGGATTAGCTCCAGAGGATCTACCGACCTTCCAGCCAGATGGTGACCACCAGGCGTAACCCTGGCAACGAGTGGGTTTCTTTTGTTCTCTCACTCTATTGTAGAAATATTTTTTTGAGGCGTTTAGCCGACGTGCCCATGTAAGCTTGATTGCACCTTATTTACTGTCTACCTACGGGCTATAACATGATTGACAAATCCTAGGGTTGATCATGTATGACTGAAACTCTTGCTAGTCTTGACATTTTGTACGACTAGCTTTATGATCAACCAAGTATGTAATGTATGGGACGCCTTACTATTGTCTATTTGGTGCTCTGACATCTTGTAACTGTTATTACTTGTTGGAGATTAAGACAATTGGCTTGTTCATGGCCTTAAGAGACTGATGGCTTGTAGTTAAACCCTCATGTATCTAGACAGCCGTGACCGTATAGCGAGGTGGGTTGCACTTTAATATACGTAGCTGGCTATGTACGCCCCCGTTCTCCAGTATTCTGGTTCTGGGGCGTTACATAGGGTACCAGGCGTACCGCTGTTGCTGCTAAGAGCATAGTACGCACAATGTGGACTCCTAAGTCCTCTCTGCCAACCAGAACTCCTGCGCAACCGACGCAGATTGCTTCTCTACCAACCAGAAATCATGTACAACTTGCGTAGATTGCTTCTCTACCAACCAGAACTCATGTACAACCTGCACAGATTGCTTCTCTACCAACCAGAACTCCTACGCAACCTGCACAGATTGCTTCTCTGCCAACTAGAACTCCTAAGCAACCTGCACATGTTGCTTCTCTGCCAACCAGAACTTCTGTGCAACCTGCGTCTACTGCTTCTTCAGCTCTGAACAAAAGGAAATGCCTTTTGGATACTCCCTTATTTTCTTCAGTTTTGAACTTGGAGAAGAACCTATCTAGCGAGAGTGCTAGACAAAACAAAGGGAAGTGCCCTTTGTCCTTTCCTCAACCTACGGAACCTGCGTCGGTAGCCTCTCAGCCACAAAACAAAGGGAAACGCTGTCACGACCCGCACCCTAGAGTTAGGGCACGAGACGTAGGTACGTCCAACCTACGCCGCAGTATCGGCGGTAGAACGTTGTCCTAGGTCACAACATCTAGCAATATAAAGCTTAAACTGTTTATACTCCCCGAATAGGGGTGACATGATAAAAGTAGACTCAATCACAACTAAGGAAAAAGAAGCACGATATGATATAAAACTCAAGGAAAAACAGATGATAACATAGCTGATAGATAGATAAATAAAACTGCTGAAATGAAAGGAAATCCCAAGTACATCAGAGAGTCTAAGTGTCTAAGATAAATACATAATCCCAGAATCAAATATATACAATCATCCATGACATACTGTAAATGAAAACATCCTAGTCTAAGGGTGTGTCATCCACAGCTAGTGGGGCCTGCTGATGGTCCAGGTCCAACATCTCATCTAAGGTGGCACCGTAATAGGTATCTACACCAGCCTCCTCCTCGTCCTCTGTAATATTTTCAACAGGTCCAGTCAGGATAGGAGCGAGCACAATACATCTCAACAGATCATAGCAGGTTAGAAAATATAGACATGCAGTAGAGTAAGATACAGGAAACTGAAAGAAGCATGGAATGTAAACAAAGGAAACTGTAATGGAAATATATATACTGTAAATAGAGAGCTAACTGTGGCTAATGAGTCAGAGTACAATATAAACATGTGAATGGCATAGGAGATTCTGGGAACTATACTATGGAGTGATTCTGAGAACTACACTACTTGGATATTATTCACATGTTTACTTCTACTCCCCCGTACCCCCAATCAATACACAAGGATCCAGCCAGGTTATGTTATGATTCCATGCAAAGGCCTACAAGGGGTGATACATGGATAGCCCATAAATGGGTGATTCTGGGAATGCCCACAATAGGGTGATTCTGGGAATGCCCATAAATAGGGTGATTCTGGGAAGACTCTGTGATCATGAGAGTACATGTCACAAGTGATCGAAGAATCGTGAAGCATAGTGATACACCATGTAAGTGAAACGCACAGAACATGTAGTATACGATGCTCCCTGAGGGGGGATAACATCTCAAGAATGGATCCATATAGTACTAATCTGTGTTACCAACGTGACAGCATCAAGTAAAGTAATCTAAAGCAGGAAAATAATTCTAAGCAGGATATGAAATGATCAGAGAATGTACTCGCCTGGTATCTGAGTGTCCAACTAAAAAGTACTGTCCGAGGAGTGGTGTATGGCTCCTATTTAGAACAGCACAAGTCACAACAAGTCCAGAATGGTAAAATGAAGCACTACTATGCATTCTACATGAATCTAGGTCAAACTAGGCCAAAGTCAACTCTTGGTCAACTATGGTCAACCCTAGAAGTCAAACTAGGTCAACTATGGTCAAACTAGGTCAAACAAGTCCACACTAGATCAAACTAGTCTACACTAGTCTAGCAAGTCTATTCTAGGTCTAATAAAGCTGTACAAGCCCAAACTAGGCTCACTAGTCAAACTGACTCACATACAGGCCATAGGCTATATCATGCCTATAGGCCATCACTGAAACATACACAAGTCAATTCTATATCTAAAACCTAACACTCATGATATATATATTGTGTAATCTAACCATACACACATTTATAGGAATACACATATATAGTTCACACACAATTATATGTTTATGATACATATATATATACATATATATATATATATATATATATATATATATATATATATATATATATATATATATATATATATATATATATATATATATATATATATTTTTAGGCTATATCATGCCTATAGGCCATCACTGAAACATACACAAGTCAATTCTATATCTAAAACCTAACACTCATGACATATATATATATATATATATATATATATATATATATATATATATATATATATATATATATATGCTAACACGACCTATACACCCAATGCCAATATCTATATTAGGTACCTATATGATACACAAACTATATTATATATATGCAGATTACATTATATATATATCTACAATAGGATATATAGAGAGGGTGTGTGTGTGTGTGAGTGTCACATGAGAGTGTGAGGGAAAGTGTGCATGTGTGTTTGTGTGAATGTGAGAGAACATTGTGTGTAGGTGTTAACAGTGAGTGATAGGGTGTCTACATGGATGTGTGTGTCAACATGTTGCTTGTGACAGGATTTAATAGGATAGGGTGTGTGTGTGTGTGGGTGTTGTGTGAGAGAACCCAAAATCCAACATATACCTATATCACAGATTTCAGAAAAAGGAAAGAACCAATACAGTTCAACCTACCCTACACTCAGGTATTTGAAGCAGGGAATCATTTCATGAATCCCAGATTTCTAATATCAAACAACTCAGATTTTGAGTTCTCATAACAGTGAACTCAGGTTTCATGAAAACTGGAAATCAATTCATGAACCCATTTAGACTTCCTACACCAAATCAAGTTTTGAATTACACACACACAATCTCAGATTTTAGTTCTTAATAACATGAAGGTTAGTATTCAGTTTTTGAACCCCCCCCCCCCCCATACTCTCAGGTTCTATTAGAACTTAGGTATCAAAATTTAGAACCATTAAAATAGTCCACATATCTTCCACCCCAATTCAATACCCAAACATTCACCAATTCGAACCAAAATCATCACATAAGTAAAACACATATAGGTGTAACATACTAGGCACTTAATTATGTAAACTTTTGAAATTAAGTTGGTTAAAAAGATTGCTAAAATTCGAATTCGAATTTCTGGAAACACAGAGAATTTGCACAGTTAATGTGAGATATCAGAAAATGGGTATTTGAGAATTGATCTACAAAAACAAACAAAAATGATAAATAAGTGGTTGGTAAAGTACTACCAGCATGTGCCTGTGTCATACCAAGTGCCTCGTGTCCACCACGACACGTCTCGACATGTCCAAACAAAATTTACCCAAACTCAGCACTTAAACTAGACACACACTGGAAACAGCCTCGTGCGGGTGTGCATGCATGTCGTGCACCCGACACAGGCCAACCCAGGCCTCGTGGTCGTGTCCCCACCTAGGCTAGGTTTAGGTGCACGTGTCTAAGTGTCTGTATCGTGTCCTCAGTGTCGCGTGTCCGAGAACTAGGGCCGTATCAGTGAGGAAGTGCACATTGTCAGTGCAATCCCCGTGCACGATGAATAACTCCCCAACCAAAGCACGAGACCCGATGAAATTTGGGGAGCATGGTGACAGAACATGCCCCAACAATCCCATAAAATTTCGTGTCAAACAAAATCATGTCGTATCCTGTAGGAAGCCCGAGTGGCAGGGGAGTACTGTAGCTGTGCGCGCGCGCGCGTGCGAGAACGTGTGCACGCGTGTCCAATCGACTCGACACAGACTCGATTCAAGCTCAGAGTAATGGAAATGAGTAAGCGACACAAAATTACATTTTTTTATTCAAAAATATTTCGAAAATAACACAAACAGTTCCACTGTGGCATTTCCATAAACACATAAAGCTAGGCACTGATACGTGTCCAGTTTGGACACGAAAGGACACGGATTCTTAGGGTTTCCTATTCCTACTGTTAGGTTAGGTCTAGGGCTCCCCAATGATGCAAAAATCTTAGGATTCTATGGTGTGGATAGAGAGTTACCTAAGAGTACCCAAAGCCTCAAAAAGCTCCACAAAGAGGTGCTCCTCTTGATGGCCAAACTCCTCCAAATTGATAGAAAACTGAGGACAACCAATTCCAACAGCAAAAAAACAATAATTAGAACCTATTGCAATTTGTTTGCATTAAAAAGGAGAAAAATAGATTTTCTAGGGATTTTTGAACATGGAGTCTCACCTCTTTCTTCTCTTGAAATAAATTCCTAAAGAAGAGGCTAGCCCTAGATTTTAGGAGAGATTATATAGTGGGGGAATCCCTAGGTTGGCTGGACAAAAATGTTAGGGTTAGGGTTTGGGCACTTGACTAATGGGCTTTGGGCTTAGTCATAAATCAATGACTTAGAAATCACAAGTCATAACTTGTGGTCAAAATCCTTCTATTCAAATCTCAATATTCCTAATTGGTTTTCCTAACTAGAGTATGGTTAACTTAACTTAACCTAGGATCTCATATCTAGTCAAGTCCAACTTAACTTGGGTTAGGTCACAAAGTCAAAGCTAGTCAAAGTCAACCTAGTCAACCCTTATTCAAAAAATTCCAAAATAATTTCTAAAAATTCCCATAAATTCAAATAAATTCTAATAAATTTAAATTACCCCAAAAATATCAAAAATACCCTCAAACTAGAAATGTGGTAGTGACAAACGCTCTTTAGCTACTCCTCCAAATTTGAACGTGGCAAAGAATACACATATTCCAGCCTCGTCGCAGAATAAAGGAAAGCATCATTTGACCTTTTTTAATTCTTCTCCAGTCCTTGACTCAGTAGAAAATATCTCGGGTGGCGCATATGTGCCAGTCAGTATAAAAGCTCTTTTGGACAGGAATTCTACTCCTCTGAACAGAGAAAATCAAATCTCTGCTAAGAAAGTGAGTTCTATTCAAACTGAACTTTCTGTTACCCAGTTGTGCCAGGGCAAGCACATAAGAGCAGGTGTGCAACACAAAAAGGGATTCTGCCAAATCCCAAGAATACAACTCAGGATCTTCCAACTCTGCGCATCTCAAGATCCAAGTAGGGTAAGCTACTAGTATCTCAGACAGATACACAAGTAGAAAACCTATCTGACATGCGCACCTATCTCAACAGGCGCCAATCAACTCCTACTTCAGCAAAATGCAAACAGACTTCGCCAGTGGCTAACTTGCGCTAGAAGCAGACTTCTGAGGTCAAGAACCCCTTTACCTATGCTAACCAACTCAGCAATTCCTTGTACACTCAAGGAATGGGACATCTTAAAAATCAAAATCATGTTCCTAACATCATTAAAGAATATGTTCCTTCGACTTCTTCTCATCCTGATGTTGTAACTTATCTCCGTAAAATTCTTAAACAGAAGCGGAAGATCACAAATCCGTCTTATCCATCAGTAATGCAGCCCCAAGAACATCACTGTAACCATCACCATAAGGTAGTTATCAAATGCTGTTGTCAATCAGCTAAACGGTCTGTCTTTGACCGTCTGAATTACTCTCAGATTCCTCAACCGATGATAGCGGATGAAGATGAATTGTTGTATGCCTCTGTCAACATGAAGTCTCGAAGCACTTGGGTGGAAAGTGCCCGAGACGTAATGTATCCTACAATCTCAGTCAACAATACTTAGATCGGATTCATGAATCCGGCGAAAGAGTATACCAATATACCAGATCAAGAAGCCGAGACACAATTAGTCAAAGAAATCTTCCTTCCGACCAAGAAACAATCGGTCAAAGGAATCTTGCTTCTGACCAAGAAACAATCGGTCAATGAAATCTTCCTTCCAACTAAGAAACAATCGATCAAAAGAATCTTCCTAATTCAAACCAAGATTCCTTCAGTCCAAAGGACATCCCTATCACTTATTCTGGGAGTAGTTTCTTATATGACTTTGATGCTGATAGTAAAAGTTCTGAAAGGACCATCTTTTCTACTAGCTCATCTTCAATAGCTAGATAAGTGACTGCTTATGTCATCATAGAAGATCAAGATGCTTCTAGTTCTAACAGTCAATAGCAGAGAATTGCGGCTTTGGAGGCTAGTTTGAAGAGCATGGTTGAGATGATGACAGGCATGCATGCTGTAATTATGATACAACATATGGTTCCACCGGTCGTAAATCTAATTTTGACCCAAGAACCTGTAATGATATCAGCCCCCGTCAATATTGGTCTGGGAGTACACTCTCCTCACACCGCTTCTATACCGATACAGGCTATTCAAAGTCAATCTGGTGCTGGGGGTGGCACTTATCATGCAGTACCCCCTCCCAACATATCAAATTAATCTACTACTGCATAATTATCTAGAGATACTAATGAGGCCGTAAGACTTTTACGTACTCAATTTGAAGCCTTCAAGCAGAAAGACGGCTTGCAGAAGCTTGGGATCAAGCAGCCTTATCCTATATATTGGAAGAAAGTCCAATTTTCTTCCAAATACAAACCCACTACTATTATGTTGTTTGATGGCAGCATATCTCCAAGTTAGTACCTCAATCACTTTGAGGTAATGACTGATCAACTACAGCCAAATGATATCCTACTCACTAAGGTATTCGTTGGATGTTTAGCAGGTGCAGCTTACGACTGGGACCGTAGTTTGCCAGATGGTTGTATAACCTCTTTCTCTGGATTCAAACAAATGTTCTTGGAATAATTTTATTAGGGAACAAACAACATGACTATGTCTGCTCTCATTAAAATTAAGCAGCGACACAATCAAACAACTGAACGGTTGAATGATTCCACCGTGAGGCACTCAAAATGCCTCTCGGAACTTCAGATGCTTTGACTATAGACACTTGCAAGTCAAACCAGTTGACTATAATCAGCATGTGGACTGGATCGACACAGTTCCAGGATTGGCCTTCATTCATAGTAAATGCTAAAGCGGCAGAAGAAAGTGCTGACAAGTTTAAATAATTAGGTATTCAGATGCCTAATCTTGACAAAGATGAACATGCTACATCGAATAATGGTGGCCGTCAGAACAACCGCAAAGGTAAAAAGACTTTGGCTACCGATGTCAAAGGCAAAGAAACTCTAGCCGTCAATATAGGTCAATCAACACCTGCTCCAACGGCACCACCACAGAGGGCACCACGTCCAATAGAAGAATACTCCTTTGATGAAGATGATGTCATGAGCATCTTTGATTGTTTGATCAAAAGCAATAAACTTTAACTGCCAGAGGCAAAATGGCCAGAGAAAGTAGGTAAAATTGACCACTCTAAATATTATGTTTACCACAGATTTATCGGACATCCGACTCGAGCATGCTATGTACTTAATAGCAAGATCCAGGAGATGGTTAATTCTGGTGCAATTACTCTCCAACCAGACAAAAAGACTGTAACGGCTAATATCATATCTATACAGTTTGGCAATTTTCCTGCTCAACTTGTGCAGAACGGCGTCTTTCCCATCCCGAGAACTACTTTGGAGATTGTTAATCTCCCACCTACAAAAACTGTTGGTCTGGTTCCTTTGTCTACTGATAAATGGGAAATTATGTGGATTTATCATAATTTAGTGGCTGACTTTGAAGCACCTTCTTTAAAGTCCAAGAAAGCAACCAAATACAAGTGTAACGCCCCAGTCCCAAAATACGTAGGACTAGGAACGTAGACATGCCAGCTGTATTCATACGAAGTACACTCCGATATATGGAAACCTCGTATGAACACATAAGCTATAAAAATACAGTAGAACCATAACTAGTCTCATCTACACAGAATAAATGAATAAAAGATCATATAAAGATAATGAATTGTCTTGATACAATATGTTGGGCAGAGACAAATCCACTACCAATAAGATAAGGAAATAAAATACATGGGAAATGAAATGAGCGGCGAGCGAAGCGAAGACGATCCAAATGCAATCATCCTCGAAGAAATAGCGAAGATCACGGCTAGAGCTAGAACACCTGCGAAAGACAATAGCACACACCTGGCAAGACAACCAGGTCCTCAAAGGGACGTAACAAGACACATAATAGCATGCCATATAAACTGAATAAATATTGCTCAATAAATAAGTCAATCAAATTTATAACATGGTCCAATACGCACCTACTGAACGAGCGTACCATCCCCCCAACCAAACAAGGACAGGAGATGGTAAACTAATTTACGGCGACGTATCTTTCCATGCTAAGAATCCGATATGATATCCGGACCCCAACAAGGTTCAATACCTTCTTATCGAAGTAGTAAGTCACACCTACAACCAAACAAGGACAAGATGTGACAAACTAATTCGCGACAAGTTATTGTTCCAAGCCACGGTCAGATACAAGTACCCAAACCAAAAGTACTCGTACCTAACGGATAGGGTAGCCTACCATTCTAAGTGAAATGTTGTTAAGAACAATCCTTCCTACGCATGGGCCCTGGCTAAATAGGATCGGCGTATTCCTCCTTTGGGCATCAGAGGCCCCATCAGGAAGAGCATGACATTCCGCAGAATCGTCAGTGACCGTCAGTAATCATGGGTCATCAACCCCGTATCTCCGGCGGAGAGTCCGGGTCACAAGGGAAGTGCATCGAAGCCCATACGCTAAGGAATTGTCCTCCCCGCCCAATGCCTACTGTGTTGTATCCACAATACAACCACTATAACCGCTAAGTCAAACTAGCATGCAACCTCTATTAGCGGTTATTCCTATCGCACGGCTTGTACGTACTGGTGGCCAGCCAATCACGTACTTCCGTATCCTATATGCGACACACAACTTCGTGTTTACAACGTGTCAAGGCCAATGAATGCAACACACAAGGTGGTCCCTTAAATCTAGGTTTAATTTGTAAGAAAAATAATACACAGCAGGAAATATAAATGAACAGTAAGTTCTAACAGTTATGCCATGTATCACAGTTTATTTTGCATAAAAAATAAATAATGCATGAAATATGAGCTAAAATAAGTAAACAGCTAATGGCAAGGTGTCTTGCCTGGTAGGACGCCTGGTGTGCTGCGAATATCACGGTGGTACGATCTGCAACTTCGATGTAACAACTATACAAGGTGACCTCAGATGGTGGCACGGACAGTTCCATTGGGTCCAGGAGGGCCAAATTAGTTGGGGTGGACATATGGTAGGCTTGAATTTGAGAGAGAACATGAATAATGGGATTGGTTATGGGCAGGAGAAGATTCAAAAGAAAAGAATAATAATAATTATATAATTTTAGAAAAATAATTTATAATACTTGAAATATAATATTTATTAGTCAAAATATGCTTACAAATAAATATCCAAAAATCAAAAGTCGATTTAAGGCAAAACGCTTAAGTTTGTAGCTTATATATAAAAACTATATGTCATTACTAATATCTTCGACAAATAAAAATAATAGAAAAGAAAAATATTTCTTTTTATAAAAATATTTTTTTTAATATATATAATCTAGAAAATTTATTTTTTGGCTTAAACCAAATTTGAAAATTACCTAGATAACTTTACCTCTATACTAAAATAATAATATATAATCTTAAATACTAACCTTAATAATAATAATAATAATAAGTTTAATAATAATAATAGTACTATAATAGGTATTAAAAGAACCAAATAGTGAACAACTAATCAAAACACAAAAATCAAACAACCAAATTTTAAACCCAACAAGCTGCTTAGCTTTTCTTCTACACTAAGTAAAACAATTTAAGTAATAATAATAATAATAATAATAATAATAATAATAATAATAATAACAATATTAATTATACTTATAATAATAATAAAAATGATAACTATAATAATAATAATAATAACACAAAAATATTAATAATAATATTACTAAAAGGAGAAAAACAAACAACAAATACTACTAAACAAACCAAATAAAATAAACCAAAAAATATCAAACCTAACAAAGAGCTGCTGTCAGTTGCTCTTCTTCAAAAAAAAAACTAAACTTTTAGAAAGGGGGGAGAGAGAGATCTCGAGAGCTGGAAGAGAGGGGAGAAGAAAGAGAGCGGGGACGATGGGTCGGCACGGCGCTCCGGCGTGAGGGGGCAGGCGGATCTCGGGGTGGTGAGAGGAAGGGAGCGTGAGCGGAGGGAGCTCTCGGCCGGCGGAAGCGGAGGGGCGACGACGGGAGGAGCTGCGGAGGAAGGAGAGGGAAGATGGAGGGAGCTGGGAGCGACGGTGGTGTCGGGAGGCGAGCGGTGGACACGGGCGGCGTGAGGGTTCTACGTTGGGGCTCGGGGCTGTGCCGACGGCAAGGGGCGGCGCTGCGGGGCGGTGGTGTCGCGGAGGACAGGGCGAAAAGGGGAATCGGAGGGCGGAGGTTGCGCGGCCGCCGCTGATGGTCGCACGGCCAGGTGGTGGCGGCTCGGGACTGAGTCGGGCGGCGGAAGGAGACCGCGCGGCGGATCTCGCCGGAGGGGGTTGTCAGCCACGGAGGGTTTCGAGAAGAGGGCGGCGGACGCGGCTCCAGGCGGGGGAAGTCGGTCGGTCTCCGGCGCGGGTTGGGACAGTGCCGAAAAAAGGGGGCTGAGGTCGGCAAGGCGACTGAGGAGATCGACCGAGGTGGTCCAGCAGAGGTGAGTCTAGATCTAGGGTTTTAAATTTCTTTCTTGTTCTTGGTGGTGGCGGCCGCTCGGCCGGTGGTGGCGTGTGTGGAGTCGGGGTTTGGGTCTGTCGAGGGTGGTTTCGGGAAAGCTAACGGCGGTACAGGTAGCGCCGAGGATCGGTGTGGTGACAGCGGTGGTTGCCGTGGTGGTGGAGTCTGATATTAATGGTGGTGGTCGGTGGTTGCCGAGGTAGTGGTGCTGCGGGGAGGAGCAAGGAGGTCAGGCAACGGGTCGGAAGGGGTTCGCCGGTGGAGGTCGTGGTTGGGAAGCAGGTGATGGTGGTGATGATGGTGATGTGGTGGTGGCGGGTTGTCGTGGCCAGGGGGCAGGAGTCGGGGGCTGTCATTGGTTAGAATAGGTTTAGCTTAGGAATTTGATTTTGTCGGGGGTGTCCGACATGGAATAGGCGATAATGTAATTGTAAATAGAATGGAATAAGAATGTCACCGGGGTCGGACCCGAGGCTATCACGACCGACACGGAAAGATGTTGGACATGGACACGAGGCACGCACATTGAGGATGGTGGAAATAATTTGTGGATGAATAATGTGGAGGAGTACCTGCCTATTTATAGGATGTGGGAATTCCCAATTAGATAAGGATTAGGAGTAGATTTAAAACACAATTGATAACTTGCAAATTTAATTTAAGATTATTTAAATCCAAATCTAAATATAAATCCAATTTCAAATGCAAATCAAATTTGTATCTAATTAAATTCTTGGCTTAAAAATCAAATCAATAAATCAAATCTCAATTATTTAACTATTTAAATAATTTCAAAAAATCAAATCAAGATTTAAATGGCCACAATAACTTCCAAAAATATTTTTTCAAAATACCAATAATAATAATTTCAAAATTAATAAATATTTTTAAATATCTTTTCGAATAATAAAATATTAATATTAATAAATCTAGAAAATTTTATTTTTATTTAAAATAAACCAATAAACAATTACGAAATATATGTATGCAAAAATATTCTTTACGTAAATAGACTTTTCTAGTATACAAAATATTATTTATTATTAATAACTTTTTAGAAACAAAAAGGCTTTTTATAGCAAGAATAATAATTATATAATTTTAAAAGTGTATATTAAAATAGAAAAGAAAATATTTTTATAAAATATGTACGCTCGCACATATTCGTACTCGTCGAGCAAACAAAAATTTTGCATACGACGTACAATACGACTACGTGACATACAGTACAAAAATTTTAAATCAGTACCAAAATTGATAAAATAAAAATATAGTAGAAATTTAGGGGTTTTACATCCTACCCAACTTAAAAGAATTTCGTCCTCGAAATTTGGAATTAGTAGGGGGTGAGAGGCTACAAGGAATGACGTTTAGTGAAAACATGCAATAGAGTCGCGATTTCAATCATGGCGAAGATAATCATGGATTAACGTAAGAAGATAAATGGTTAAGAAGAATACGCACAATAAAGATTAGTATGGGTTCAAGAAAGTAAAATAAATTAGAGGCCTTAAAGTTATGGTCTCTTGAGGGCACGATTTTAGAGAACGAATTAGATTTCACTTCTATATTAAGTGAATTGGAAGGTCATGATAGGGCCGAAAAAGGACGAGTAGCAACATAGAGTGATAATGGTCATTATCGATAGAAAGGCTAGAGGAGATCCTAGTATAACACGTTCGTCCTTCTAGAATAGGTGAAGGCGAAAGCATTAAGGGGTTCAAAAGACGATCTTATCGAATACGAGTACGTGATTCAAAGACGACCGAAAAGAATTTCAAAGGAATTGTCAAGGCAGTCGTGGATGGATTGTAAGGGCCACGTTTAATTATATTTTCGTCCATGTAGAGTAATAGACAAAAGCAAACCAAAGTTCACTCGGTTGATCAGACCATTATGCACCGGTTCTGATTAGATAATCTGTTAGTGGAGGCCTCCAATAACATATGTCATGAACAAGCGTGATAAAGAATTGAGCTTGCAAAAACTAGGCTACATTAGCATCATTAGTCTAGATAGTAAAAATATAGGCACGATGGTAGATAAATAAAATCAAATATGAATAGTCTAAGAGTCATAAGGATCTAAGTCTTTTATTCCTATACAATCATTCAATGGTTTATTGACCAAGGCTTGGTTGACCAAATGGGTTAGATTCCTCTAGTCTCTATGGTCTTAATAGTCAAGGGCGTGTCGGGTCGTGGGGTGTTCTACCCAACTTAAAGAATTAAGCTAAGGGTGTTTGGGACAATGTCTAACTAGTAGGGTCAATCTCTAGCAAGTACAGAGGGAAGATAAGAATAGTAATAGAAGAAATCAAGCAAGATGCAATTGATGAGTCAAACGGTAGATAAAATCAAGGAAATGGTCAAGTATGTGGATGAGATCCTAAACTTCTAATCCTATACGCAGGCTTGTTTGGTACGGTAAAGTAACCAAATAATTTATCTTGACCTGCATGGGCCACCACAAAAATATGTAACGCCCCAGTCCCAAAATACGTAGGACTAGGAACATAGACATGCCAGCTGTATTCATACGAAGTACACTCCAATACATAAAAACCTCGTATGAACACATAAGCTGTAAAAATACAGTAGAACCATAACTAATCTCATCCACACAGAATAAATGAATAAAAGATCATATAAAGATAATGAATTGTCATGATACAATATGTTGGGCGGAGACAAATCCACTACCAACAAGATAAGGAAATAAAATACATGGAAAATGAAATGAGCGGCGAGCGAAGCAAAGACGATCCAAATGCAATCATCCTCGAAGAAATAGCGAAGATCACGGCTAAAGCTAGAACACCTGCGAAAGACAATAGCACACACCTGGCAAGACAACCAGGTCCTCAGAGGGACGTAACAAGACACATAATAGCATGCCATATAAACTGAATCAATATTGCTCAATAAATAAGTCAATCGAATTTATAACATGGTCCAATACGTACCTACTGAACGAGCGTACCATCCCCCCAACCAAACAAGGACAGGAGATGGTAAACTAATTCACGGCGATGTATCTTTCCATGCTAAGAATCCAATATGATATCTGGACCCCAACAAGGTTCAATACCTTCTCATCGAAGTAGTAAGTCACACCTACAACCAAACAAGGACAAGATGTGATGAACTAATTCGTGACAAGTTATTGTTCCAAGCCACGGTCAGATACAAGTACCCAAACCAAAAGTACTCGTACCTAACGGATAGGGTAGCCTACCATTCTAAGTGAAATATTGTTAAGAACAATCCTTCCTATACATGGGCCCTGGCTAAATAGGATCGGCGTAGTCCTCCTTTGGACACCAGAGGCCCCATCAGGAAGAGCATGACGTTCCGCAGAATCGTCAGTGACCGTCAGTAATCATGGGTCATCAATCCCGTATCTCCGGCGGAGAGTCCGGGTCACAAGGGAAATGCATCGAAGCCCATACGCTAAGGAATTGTCCTCCTCGTCCAATGCCTATTGTGTTGTATCCACAACACAACCACTATAACCGCTAAGTCAAACTAGCATACAACCTCTATTAGCGGTTATTCCTATCGTACGGCTTGTACGTATTGGTGGCCAGCCAATCACGTACTTCCGTGTCCTACATGCGACACACAACTTCGTATTTACAACGTGTCAAGGCCAATGAATGCAACACACAAGGTGGTCCCTTAAATCTAGGTTTAATTTGTAAGAAAAATAATACACAGCAGGAAATATAAATGAACAGTAAGTTCTAACAGTTATGCCATGTATCACAGTTTATTTTGCATAAAGAAAATAAATAATGTATAAAATATGAGCTAAAATAAGTAAACAGCAAATGGCAAGGTGTCTTGCCTGGTAGGACGCCTGGTGTGCTGCAAATATCACGGTGGCACGATCTGCAACTTCGATGTAACAACTATACAAGGTGACCTCAGATGGTGGCACGGACAGTTCCATTGGGTCCAAGAGGGCCAAATTAGTTGGGGTGGACATATGGTAGGCTTGAATTTGAGAGAGAACACGAATAATGAGATTGGTTATGGGCAGGAGGAGATTCAAAAGAAAAGAATAATAATAATTATATAATTTTAGAAAAATAATTTATAATACTTGAAATATAATATTTATTAGTCAAAATATGCTTACAAATAAATATCCAAAAATCAAAAGTCGATTTAAGGCAAAACGCTTAAGTTTGTAGCTTATATATAAAAACTATATGTCATTACTAATATCTTCGACAAATAAAAATAATAGAAAAGAAAAATATTTTATAATTTGGAAATCTACTTTTTATAAAAATATTTTTTAAAATATGTATAATCTAGAAAAAAAAATTTTGGCTTAAACCAAATTTGAAAATTACCTAGATAACTTTACCTCTATACTAAAATAATAATATATAATCTTAAATACTAACCTTAATAATAATAATAATAATAATAATAATAATAAGTTTAATAATAATAATAATAGTACTATAATAGGTATTAAAAGAACCAAATAGTGAACAACTAATCAAAACACAAAAATCAAACAACCAAATTTTAAACCCAACAAGCTGCTTAGCTTTTCTTCTATACTAAGTAAAACAATTTAAGTAATAATAATAATAATAATAATAATAATAATAATATTAATGATACGTATAATAATAATGAAAATGATAACTATAATAATAATAATAATAATAATAACACAAAAATATTAATAATAATGTTACTAAAAGGAGAAAAACAAACAACAAATACTACTAAACAAACCAATAAAATAAACCAAAAAAAATCAAACCTAACAAAGAGCTGCTCTCAGCTGCTCTTCTTCAAAAAAAACTAAACTTTTAGAAAGGGGGGAGAGAGAGATCTCGAGAGCTGGAAGAGAAGGGAGAAGAAAGAGAGCGAGGACGATGGGTCGGCATGGCGCTCTGGCGTGAGGGGGCAGGCGGATCTCGGGGTGGTGAGAGGAAGGGAGCGTGAGCGGAGGGAGCTCTCGGCCGACGGAAGCGGAGGAGCGGCGACGGGAGGAGCTGCGGAGGAAGGAGAGGGAAGATGGAGGGAGCTGGGAGCGGCGGTGGTGTCGGGAGGCGAGCGGCGGACACGGGCGGCGTGAGGGTTCGACGTCGGGGCTCGGGGCTGCGTCGGCGGCAAGGGGCGGCGCTGCGGGGCGGTGGTGTCGCGAAGGACAGGGCAAAAAGGGGAATCGGAGGGCGGAGGTTGTGCGGTCGCCGCTGATGGCCGCACGGCCAGGTGGTTGTGGCTCGGGACTGAGTCAGGCGGCGGAAGGAGACCGCACGGCGGATCTCGCCGAAGGGGGTTATCGGCCACGGAGGGTTTCGAGAAGAGGGCGGCGGACGCGGCTCCAGGCGGGGGAAGTCGGTCGGTCTCCGGTGCTGGTTGGGACAGTGCCGGAAAAAGGGGGGCTGAGGTCGGCAAGGCGACTGAGGAGATCGGCCGAGGTGGTCCAGCAGAGGTGAGTCTAGATCTAGGGTTTTAAATTTCTTTCTTGTTCTTGGTGGTGGCGGCCGCTCGGCCGGTGGTGGCGGGTGTGGAGTCAGGGTTTGGGTCTGTCGAGGGTGGTTTCGGGGAAGCTAACGGCGGTACAGGTGGCACCGGGGATCGGTGTGGTGACAGCGGTGGTTGCCGTGGTGGTGGAGTCTGATATTAATGGTGGTGGTCGGTGGTTGCCGAGGTAGTGCTGCTGCGGGGAGGAGCGAGGAGGTCGGGCAACGGGTCAAAAGGGGTTAGCCGGTGGAGGTCGTGGTTGTGAAGCAGGTGATGGTGGTGATGATGGAGATGTGGTGGTGGCGGGTTGTCGTGGCCAGGCGGCAAGATTCGGGGGCTGTCATTGGTTAGAATAGATTTAGCTTAGGAATTTGATTTTGTCGGGGGTGTCCGACATGGAATAGGCGATAATATAATTGTAAATAGAATGGAATAAGAATGTCACCGGGGTCGGACCCGAGGCTGTCACGGCCGACACGGAAAGATGTTGGACATGTACACGAGGCACGCACATTGAGGATGGTGGAAATAATTTTTGGATGAATAATGTGGAGGAGTACCTGCCTATTTATAGGATATGGGAATTTCCAATTAGATAAGGATTAGGAGTAGATTTAAAACCCAATAGATAACTCGCAAATTTAATTTAAAATTATTTAAATCCAAATCTAAATATAAATCCAATTTCAAATGCAAATCAAATTTGTATCTAATTAAATTCTTGCTTTAAAAATCAAATCAATAAATCAAATCTTAATTATTTAACTATTTAAATAATTTCAAAAAATTAAATCAAGATTTAAATGGCCACAATAACTTCCAAAAATATTTTTTCAAAATACCAATAATAATAATTTCAAAATTAATAAATATTTTTAAATATCTTTTCGAATAATAAAATATTAATATTAATAAATCTAGAAAATTTTATTTTTATTTCAAATAAACCAATAAACAATTACGAAATATATGTATGCAAAAATATTCTTTACATAATTAGACTTTTCTAGTATACAAAATATTATTTATTATTAATAACTTTTTAGAAACAAAAAGGCTTTTTATAGCAAGAATAATAATTATATAATTTTGAAAGTGTATATTAAAATAGAAAAGAAAATGTTTTTATAAAATATGTACGCTCGCACATATTCGTACTCGTCGAGCAAACGAAAATTTCGCATACGACGTACAATACGACTACGTGACATACAGTACAAAAATTTTAAATCAATACCAAAATTGATAAAATAAAAATATAGTAGAAATTTAGGGGTTTTACAACAAGTTATGTCACATGACTTCTTTGGGTGAACATTGTCCTCCACCTTTAACTACCACTTTTACCTCGACGGTAGATCCTTCTTCTTCTTTTGCTTCTTTTTCTTCTTCTGAGACAACGATGCCAAAGCTAGAAACCAATTATCGACCAGCCTTCCAAATATATAGTTAACAATCCTGCGAACTCATGAAGAAGATGGAATATGATCTACAAGAGGCTCTTGGTCAGAATCATGGAAAAGGATCTCCTGTACCTCTTTCTCTATGCCTTTCACACAACCAATCTCGTGTTAGTTTGGGTTACATGTAAAACCCTTATAATTTAAAGGAATATTTAAATTATTTTTGGATTTTATTTAATTCTAATTTATTTTTATCTTATTTATATTATATAAAAGAACTATAGCCATGGTTGAGTTTGAATATGCAAGACGACTAGAAAGTATGGCATGCCTAGCGTAGTCGGGTGCTTTAACTAGTATGCTAGCCATGTTAGAAATGTCATGGTCATATTGTAATCTCTTGCATGTTAACCATTCAAATTATGACACAAGTTATATTTTTATTTAATTAATTAGTTAAGAAAGCCTTTATGACTTTTTAGGAGACCCGGTTGCACAAAACCTTTCCAAACCTCTTCCAAGCCAAACCCAACCCTATGTAGGCATGTTGGGCTTTAATAAATATTAATAATTACATTTATTTGTATTTAATTCAGATTTTGTAGTTAATTATATAGATAGAATTAAATAGTTCTATATTAGGAAACCCCTTTTTAATTCCTCAATCCAATCAAGTTGCCAACTCACCAAACAACCAAATCATGCCAAGTGGACCCCCACCATGCTAATTTTGGCCAAGCAACCCCCCTATGGATGAATGAATCAAATTAAATAGGATTTAAATCCTAGATTGCTTAAAATTTTATTTAAGGATATGTTTAAATATACCAACTTATCCCAAACCTTAACCAAATCCTAATCTTTCTCTCCCTCGCCTTTGGCCGACCAAAATCCCTATCCCTCTCCATAATTTTGGCAGCAACAAACTCTCCATAGCATCTATACATCATCTCCTCCATTGCACATCTTCATCCTTCACAAAAACTCATCTCCTCCACCATACATCCCCGAAACCCCTCAAAACAAACCCTAAAAACACTATCTCCTCCATCCAGTTCTCTATAGACATTATCAACTCTCCCATACTCACCAATATAGGATTAGCCAGCAAGGATAGCGGAAAAGATTGGAACTTTGGTGAAGAGAAGTCATCATCACCCTTTCTAGCAAGGATCTTTGGTAAGAACCCAAATCTTTTCTTCTAAAAATTTTTTGCTAAAATTCTATAGAAAATATGTTATTAATTCTGTAGAAATCATATTTTGATGGCTTTTGTTAGGTATAATCATCCATAAAAGTTTCATAAAATATATGCGTAATATTCATGTGTCGGTAGGATCAAAATTAACCCCATTGTAAAGGAACTATGAGTTATTGGTGACTATTTACGAAACTGAATTTTATGTGTGTTCATATACATAAATTAGGATTTTTAAGTATTTTTCCATAATTTTAGAAACTCAAATCTGGTCGAAAAAATTGTAGGTCAAAACTAGCTAATTTTGGGTAACCGGCTGACCTAGAATGTTCCAAACTTGTAGTATAACTCAACTCTTATACCTCTGATATTATTCTATGAAATAAATTATTTTATTGCTGTTTAAATTATATTTTTGATTATTTTAGCAATTTTGAGTCATTAACTATGTTCCGGGTGTGTTTCGGGTAGACTAGCTGACTTATTAATCAACTAGTCATAAATGTCTTTAGAAATATTAATTCTGAAATTTCAGAGATAAATCTGTAGAAAATTATTTTAAATATTATTTTTATGATTTTTATATGATTTTTAATTATGTTATTGAAGTAGGGGCATAACCGACTAATTAAATGTTAGAAACCCTAAAACTGTGTTTCGATGTCTCGTGGAGCCTGTATGTGATTGTATGGATCTAAATGGTTCCACGAGAGATTGAATATAATTTTAACACATTACTTTGACTAATTAAGTCGTATCATAAGTTTCATAAGTAGTGACTTAATTTAGTTAATTAATTATCTAGGAGCGTCGGGTTTCGGAGGCGTAGACGCGGGAGCGGCGTTTCATAATTACAGTACGGAATCAATCAAGATACCTTGCCATATTTACTGCTTACATTTAGTTGCATTTTAATTCAGTTATTGTATCTATATTCCTTGTTTATTATTTTTTTTCTTGCATGTGGACCTAGAGTTAAGTGACTACAGTCATTAGAGTGCATATCATTAACTTATCACGATTGTATCACGAGTTGTGTGTAAGTTGTGAGTATCATGTAGTGGTCACTTGCGTGTTGGCTGATCACCCATGCGCATGCGTAGGAATAACTGTCAATAGATGCATGTTAGAAGACTTAACAGTTATTGAATATAAACCGTGTTGTGGAAACGACACGTGTTGGTGTGTCGTGGTTACGATGCATATATAGTATCATTAGGGGGAGGGGATAGCTACTAGCATAGGGGATACATTTACTTTTTACACATTTATGGGTGATAGTGACTCGGATGAGCGCTACTTGCTGCCCGACCGATAGTGTCCCGGATGAGCGCTACTTGACGGCCACTCTTTATTACTTGCTTGCGTGAATCCGTACAGCCCCTGCGTAGAAAGTTGTCCTCAAAGTGCATATCACATAGATAGTTAGGTACCCTGTTGTGTTGTAGTTTATAGTATTTTTTTTACTTACGCAGTTACATGGCATGTTCTTCCTGTATCTTGTTACGTCCCTCTGAGGACCTGGTTATCTCTCCAGGTGTATGCTTTCATGATTTACTGCAGGTGTTCAAGCCAAGGCCATGATCTTCTCCCTTCCTTTGAAGAGAATTGTGCTTGGTTTGTTTGATATTTTATCGATTCACTTCTTGTACATTTTATTTTGAGATAGTTGGTAGTGGACTTTGTCTCCGCCCAACGTTTGTACAAATGACTTTCATAAGTTGATTTTATGATATATTGGTTTGTGGATGATATTAGCTTCATGGTTACTACATTTTACAGCTTATGTATACATACGAGATATCCATATATTAAAGTATACTTCGTATGTAGATAGCTGGCATGATACGTTTCTAGTCCTACATATTTTGGGACTGGGGCGTTACATGTTTTTGTGGTGGTCCATGCAGGTCGAGTTTGTCACATCGGTTACGCTACTGTACCGATGTGAACCTACATATAGGATTAGGATATAGGAATCTCATCCACAAGCTTGACTTCCTCCCTCATTCCAAATCTTGAACTCTCGTCCGATTATCTTGACTTCCTTCTGCTTGATTCCTTTCACTGTAAATCTTATCATCTTTCATGCTGAATAGGGAGGTTAGGAGATAACTCATACGAGTATACGTGTTATATTCCTCAATTACTCTATTAGTTGACTTCATAAGTTGAGTAGTATGACTACAACCTACTACACGTATCCTTTTAACCTAGTATTAAAGTGTAACAGAGTGATAATGAATATATGATAGTATAGGAGAGATGTTTACCTAGAATATAGAGATTTTGTAGCCCATACCCATTGGTCAACTAAGGTCTGATACAAGAACCAGTAGGACGACTGTATACGCAAGCACACCGGATAAGACTTAGATCCTTGTGAAACTCGAACTATTTATTACGAGTTCACCTTCAAGTAGACATATCATGTCCCACACAAACACATCTCCTTGGACTCTATTATTATGATACGACTTTCAGGTCAAAAGGGACTAGCGATAACCCTTACCATAACACCGATGTACTTTCGGACTGCAGTTAGAGATCCAACCTTGACTCAAATCTTTTGGTCCAATATATGGTTGTGATCTACTCGAAGCCCTCTACGCGCATGCCACTAGTGTGCCACTCAATAGAGGCCTTGTGTGCTACTTAAACACAAAAGTCACGGAAGGCGCATCTCACGACTTACAGAACCTATTCTACCAACCCGACGAGAAATTTGTCCAACCACTTGAATTTGAACCTATTCTACATTACCCTAACCTAATAGGGATGGTTTAAAATTCCACAAAAATTTGTTCATCCACTATAGATTAAAATCTAAATTTCATGCAATCAAAGATTGAAGTCCAATTAGGGAACCTATTGAGACTCAGTTAAATCCATCATAGCCCATCGCCATATTGGGACTATAAAACCAAACTTGATGAAATAGGCCCTCATCTCTATTATGTAGGTCCTACCTCTTGGCTCACTAATTCTCCTTCCATAGATTTCGTAACTGCATCTCTTCGTAGCCTATGTTATGCATCTCTCGGTACCAACATGCTTTCGGATATACTTGACCAAGACCTCTCATACTGTCTTGATCAAACATAATTAATATATGGGCCATATTAAATAGATAATACCTAGACTTCCTATAGAGTCTGTGACTATGATTGGAAATACCTCATACTTCTTATACCTCCTTGAAATTTGACCTTCTTAGAAGCCCTATTACTGTGCTTTCCCCGATTAACCAACTTCTGTAAGTTGGGTAAAATATTGAACTTATTATACTCTACCTCTCATAATGGGATTACAATCGTGACCTTTCTTCCGTCTATATAAAATTTATGAAACGATATTTTATTTTGCATTTTATATCCCTTTTCTCGTGCGTTTAGATAACTACGGTAACAGATTGCAACCTAAATTCTTCAAGTCAATCATAGAATCATTTTTGTTTAAATCAATAGCAAATTTTTTTTGAGGCAAATAGATCGCAAGCCTCTTTAAGGAACATAAGATTTTGGAATTAACAAGTGGTTGGAAATGATTGGTTCCAATTAGACTAATAATTCAATAGTTCATAACGTTGACCCATATTCGTACAATGTGATACCCTCGACCGAGATTTTGATAATTGAAGCACAACACTAGCCTTTTCCTTTCGATAAAGTTCACACTCACGAACTAGACTAGTCATGCTACTCACAAGACATACATATCCCACGCAAACGAACTTTCCAGTGCTCTATTTAAAAATTACCCCACGTGTATGACACATTGTTTCCTCAAAACAAACCATAGAGACCCAAATTCGACCTATTCGATTTCACCCATGCAAATATCGACCCATTCCCTTAACTAAACTGAATACTCAAGATCTATGCAAGATGCACACCTATGACGTATGCCTTCCAACAAGCAAGCGCATGCCTCCTACACAACACCAAACATCAGCCCACACATATTAGTCGTTTTGACTTAGAGTTTTCAAAACACTTGCCTAATCATATTCTATAGCCTGGGTTCTTTAATTATCATCGATTCTCATCACTTGGTCATAAATTCTTCTTCCCTAAATTTTCAAGCTCACTTCTTAGTTTCCCATGTTAGACGTAGAACGAATCCTTCTGAACCGACACACCTTAGTATATTCTAACAAGAGGTCGCTACCAGCTTGTCAGAAGCATGACCCCTAGAGTGACAATGTTTGATTGTAGTAACTTTTTTACAGTTGTTATTGACCAAGAACGTTATGGTGTTATCGAGGCTCACTTAGAATCCAAGACTGCGGTCAGAAGTTTCCATTATTCTCGTGTTCCTCCCTAGAAATTTTCCTCCTCAAGGTCTTGTAATGACGACGATCTTTACGGGTGGCCAACTTCTATAAGTTGGGTAGAGTCTGGAAGGAAGCCTACCCCATCTTGTAGAATATGAGGTCAATTGGGATTCCTATGACAACCACCCCTCCATCCTTTCAAAAATTGAGCTAAGATTTGATAAAGAAGTTCCTCTCAACCAAGTTCAGTATGAAGGACTTGGGGGATGCAGATCTCATCTTGGGCATAAGGATCATCCGGACAGACACTGGAGTAGCACTGTTACAATCTCAATACATTGAGAAGATGCTCACACGCTATGGGTATAAGGATCTTCCAGGGATCGATACGCCATATAGGGGTGATCAGAAGCTGAAGCCTAACTCGAGGGAAAGCGTCAGGCAGCTGGAGTATTCTAGCATTATTGGAAGTTTGATGTACACA
The DNA here is from genome assembly GCA_029216955.1 of Iris pallida. Lineage (NCBI taxonomy): Eukaryota > Viridiplantae > Streptophyta > Magnoliopsida > Asparagales > Iridaceae > Iris > Iris pallida. The sequence goes on along the minus strand of JANAVB010008798.1, from coordinate 5,950,630 downwards.
ACCACTGCCACAAGGCCTGACATAGCTTTCATCGTGGGAATGCTGAGTCGGTTCACAAGCAACCCAGGGATTGAGCACTGGAAAGCTGTGAAACGGGTGATGAGATATCTCGGGTATCCGATAGTAGTGGAAGGCTTCAGTGATGCTAGCTGGTGTTCAGAGGTGGAAAGCGAGAGATCCACAGGAGGATATGACTTTTCCTTGGGTGGAGCTACTATATTGTGGAAGTCGAAGAAGCAGACTATACTCTCTCGTTCCTCTATGGAATCTGAATTCTATGCACTTGAAACTACAGCAGATAAAGCAGAATAGCTTCAGGAGCTCATGTATGATCTTCCAGTAGTTGGGGCTCAGATACCGACGATAGTGATATATTGTGACAACCAGACGACTGCGGCGGTGGCATCAAATGACCTCTTCAACGGAAAGAAAAGGACTGTACGGTTGAAGCACGGGGCAGTACACGATCTTATCAAAAGAGGTATAATTGCAGTGATTGATGTTTGGAGTCAGAAGAACCTGGCAGATCCATTCACAAAGGGCCTTAAACGCCAGTTGGTCGATGACACAGCTTATAAAATGGGCTTGAAGGCATTCTGATAGTGTGTCTTTGTAATCCTAACATAAAGTTTTATGATATTAGTTCAAAGAGAAATCTACTAGGCATCTAACTTTTGGTTCAAAGGAGGATCACTGACTGGAAAACTATCAGGTAATAGTGGGTACTTGTTCTCTGGAACATGGAAAGGATACGGACCCATAACCACTGTTGTTTAATATGTATTTTCTGCAAAAAAAAGATCTCGTGGAAGGTTGGCTTAAACGCCTTAATGAGTTCTCAGGAAGAGTGAATGCCTGGTATACTTTACAGGAAGCACGGTAGAGCAGCACTACATAGAGTGAAACTCCATGCTACAGTAGGGTGACTCCACCATGAGGTTCCCAGGTCTGGGGTAATGCCTCGGCTTTGTAAGCCAAGTCATAGCGACGTAGAACCACAAATAGGCAGGTAGCCTAATGCTGTATGACGTAATTAAAGAGTTGTAGACAGTACTACAAAGGGGAGGATGGCCCCATGTTACAGTGGCACGACACCACGATGAGGTACCCAAGTAGAGGTAAAGCCTCGACCTTGTAAGCCATGTCGTTGCGGCGTAACACCGCAAGGAAGACTTAGGCTTCATACTGAGTAGATTGGCACTACAAAGAGGCTGAGATCTCATGCTACAGTAGTATGACACTACGATGAGGTTCCCAGGTAGGGGTAATGCCTCGACTTCCGGCCATGTCATAGCTGCGTAGCACCGCAAGGAAGTGCAAGGCTTCATGCCATGTCTCTTTAATAAAGAACTCACCTATAGTATATGGAAAGAGATATCAGGCCGTCTCTTGAGGGTAAACTTATAGACATCCAAAATTATACACTGAAACCAGGCTGGCACAGGGCCTTTAATATACAGTCAGAAGCACATGTAACTACACTTTGTGAGTGGAAAGAATTATAATTGTGGTACATAATTCAAGGCGTAGTCCATTCTTGTATCACATTGTTATTTAACCCATGCGGGAAGATTCAAGTCATCAGCGACATCTATCCTAATGCAAAATAGACAGTTACTGTAGGGAACGCTCAACCCTGGACACATATATATGTTGTGATATGTGGGGAATTATTGGTGCTTTCTTTACATTGAGAGAGCTTGCTCTCAACATGCCTTATAAAGGTTTAGTCCCACATCAAAAATGCACCATGAGTTATCTTAACATATATACTTGGTTGTGTTGTTGAGAGATGCACATGGGGTGGTGACCCTAAGGAAGGAACCATGTGGATGATTTTACTAGGAGGTAAGAATAAGGCTCCAAGGATTAAGCATTAATGCTTTTGTCATTCTCTTGGATTAATTCTATTTGGACTAAGCCCCAAAGGGGCTTAGCGACTCGGACTCGGACTCGGACTCGGGCTCGAGCTCGGGCTCATGAGGCGTAATGTGGCATTTTGTTGGCGCACTTTGCATCCCCCAAGTCCTTCATACAAAACTTGGTTGAGAGGAACTTCTTTGTCTCCGTGACACAGCCTATATCCGTCTATAGGATTAGCATGTCGTCCACGTACAGACAAACGATGACTCCTCTTCCATCAGTGAACTTTGTGTAAACATATTTGTCCGTCTCGCTGACTCTGTAGCCGTTTGCCCTAATAACTTTGTCAAACTTCTCATGCCACATCTTGGGAGCTTGCTTCAAACCATACAATGATTTTACCAACTTGCAGACTTTGTTTTCAAGACCTTTGACGACAAATCCATCTGGCTGTTATATATAAATCTCTTCGATCAGCTCCCCATTCAGGATTGTTGTCTTTATATCTATCTGATGTATCACCAAACTTATGTATAGCTGCTAAAGCGATTAACATTCTGATAGTAGTTATCCGAGCTACTAGAGCGTACGTGTCAAAGTAGTCTATCTCCTGTTTCTGAGAAAATTCCTTGGCTACCAGCCTGGCCTTGAACTTGTCAATAGTTCCATTTGTCTTCATCTTCTTCTTGAAGATCTATTTACATCCGATGGGCTTTTATCCTTCATGTAGATCTACCAACACCCATGTGTTATTGGAGGTGATAGAGTCAAACTCGTCATTCACTGCCTCCTTCCAGAAGATAGCATCTCTGGTCTTCATCGCCTCATTATAGGTAAGCGGATCTGCTTCCACATGATAGGTGACAAAGTCATCTCCGAAGTATTTAGGTCTCCTCGCTCGCTTTGCTGACGGCTCTACGAGTTCTGGTACAAGAGTTGTTTCATCAACAATAGCTTCTTCTTGGACTACTGGTCCATATGAGATTTCAGTCTCATTTGCACCTACATCATTTTTCGGAATATCCGAAAGAACAATATTTTTGTCTTTTACAAACTTGTCCTCAAAGTATTCAGTATCACGAGATTCGATGATATGATTTGACTCAATATCAAGAAATCTCCGAGCATCACTCTTCTCGACATACCCCAAGAAGATCACCTTCATAGTCCTTCTCCCCAGCTTCTGAATCTTCAGATCTGGGAGCTTCATATACGCCAGACACCCCCACACTCGAATGACATTCAAGTTTGGTCTGACTTTGAACCAGAGTTCATGAGGAGTTATGTCCAAAGTTGCATATGGCACTCTATTCAGAATAAAAGTGGCCGTTAATACAGCTTCTCCCCAGTAGCATTTTGGAAGACCTGCAGTAAGCAGCATTGAATTCATCATTTCTGTTAAAGTTTGGTTCTTCCTCTCTGCTACTCCATTAGATTGAGGAGAATATGGAGCAGTAGTCTCGCATATGATTTCATATTCTTTGCAGAACGATGCGAAGTTATGAGACCTATACTCCCCTCCTCGATCACTTCTCAACCTTTTGAGTTGTTGTCCAGTCTGCCATTCAGCTTCGGCCCTGAACTCTCTGAACTTCTCGAAAGCTTCGTCTTTAGTCTTGAGCAAGTAGACGAATGCGTATTTTGAGAAGTCGTTGATGAAGGTTATGAAATACTTCATCCCGGCCTTCGTGGAGAAATGTTTGAAGTCACAGATATCGGAGTGTACCAACTCCAGAAGATCTGTGCTTCGATTGACCCTATGAAAGGGTTTCCTTCTGATCTTCGTCTGAGCACACACTTCACACTTCTCCACCTTACCCCCATATTTGAAGATAAGTCCTAGACTAAACATTTTGTTAATTCTTTTACAATAAACATGTCCTAGTCTATTATGCCACAACTCAAGAGAATAATCAGAAAATGCAACTACATTAATGTCATTAAACTGGTTGACAAGCTGAATTTTAAATATTCCTTCGATTTGATAAGCCTTCCCGAAGTATGTTTCTTTCTTGGACATCACCATCTGACCAGCATTGATGTCCATCCTCAAGCCTGCGTTGCAGAGCAGGCTCCCAGAGATCAGGTTCTTGGCAATCATTGGAATATACTTCACACCTTGAAGCGTCAGAGTGTTCCCAGAAGTGAGTTTCAGCTCTACAATCCCGATCCCTATAACTTCAGCTTGGGCTTGGTTTGCCATGACAACCTTCTTAGATATCGGCTGGTACGTGACGAACCATTCCTTGCCAGAACAGACATGGCAAGTCGCACCAGTGTCTATCCACCAGTCAGAGTCAACCCCCATAGTTGTGACCTGTGCGATCATAGCAACAATGTTAGAAACCAATAAAACCTTACTAGGCTCACCTTTTTCTGATTGTTTAGGCTTGGATCTGTATTCACTCTTGTAGTGGCCTTTCTTACCACAATTGAAACAAGTCACGTGGAACTTGGACTTCTGTTGCTTGAATGAAAGACCCTTCACTTTTAGATTAGTGAAGTCCTTCTTCTTGTGATGAGAAGCCACCTGCTTTCCCTTGGGATCTCTCGTCTGTACTAGATTGGCCTTAGCCAACTGTTTGGACAGAGTGTCCATCTTCTGTTGGAAACGCATCTCGTCCTCAACATGGATCTCTTGAAGTAGATCTCCAAAGCTAATGTCTAGCTTCTTTCTGAGCATCCTTGCATAGAAGATACTCCATCCAGCAGGAAGTTTTGAGACGATACCTCCAACAAAAAACTTGTCGGGAAGGGGCATCTCTTCGTCTTCCAGTTTCTGACGCAGCTTCAGAAATTCCTTCACCTATGGTAACATGGACTTCTCGTCCTCAAAGAGCAATTTGTGATATTTTTTCAACCACAAATATCTTGCTCCTGTTTCTGTCTTTTTTATACAATTTTTCCACAGACTCCCATATTTCTCTGGCAAATTCCTTCTTCGAGTAGGATTCTGCCAGGGAATCCTCCATAGCATTCAGAATGAGAAGCCTGCAAATACTATTTTCTCTTCTCTATTTGGCCTAGAGTTTGGTAGCCGCATTAATTGCGGCAGTAGACCCAATGTTTGGAACAGAAGGTTCTTCCTCCAACAGTACATGATCAACGTCATTGAGTTGAAGAGTTAGATAAACCTTCCTCTTCCAGACTTGATAATGCTCTCCATCGAACTTTTCCAACTTGCAGTAGTCCGATTGGACGAGCGAAGCATTAATGTTTTCCATCTACAAGGATCTTGCTTTGAGATTGTTACTCCCAGGGCTTGACCAAAGATGGAAAAACTGATACAATCGAGATCGGAGAGTCACACAAAAACTTTGCAGTGATCAAACTCAAGATCTACGATAATACAAAAAACTAAATATCCAGATTACAATATGAATGAGGGAAATAGAGAAGAGAAGATCTCTTGTTCTTCCTTGCAAATGTGTTGCAATTGGGACAGAACGAGTTACAATAATCTAGAGAAAGATGAGATGAAGAAAAGTTGCTGGGATATCAAAACACCGTTGCTCAAAGTAAGATTTGCCCCACACGAATTGCTTCCAGGAACTAGCAAGTTGAAGAACTTATGGAACGCTCAAAGTCACCTCTGTTCTGACTCCTCGGATGGACTTGCAATGGCGGCAGCAGCTCCCTCTCTCTCTTTTTCTCTTTTCTGACTTATAAAATTCGTAGTTGTTCACAAAGGAGGCCAGAAGAGAGTATATATATATAGAGGGTGGAAACCCTAGTCGTCTCTTCAGTTATGGAAAGATTGAATTAAATCCCATAAAGATAGCAACGAAATTAATTCAAATACCACAAAGATAGCAACGAAATTAATTCAAATCCCACAAAAAGTGGATCTGAATTAATCGCATTGAATCAGTCTTTCCATAACTGACTTATAGCGTGCATAGTCAGCGAAGCCCTCCATGCGGTAGCAGCAGCAGCAGCCTGGCCGCATGAGCCGCATGGCCTCATGGACGTAAGTGCCGTATGGACCGCAAGTGCCGTATAGACCGCATGAGGCCGTATGACTGCTGACGTGCTAAGTGCAAAGTGCGCCAACAAAATGCCACATTACGCCTCATGAGCCCGAGCCCGAGCCCGAGTCGCTAGGCCCCTTCGGGACTTAGCTCCAAATGGAATTAATCCAAGAGAATGACAAAAGCATTAATGCTTAATCCTTGGAGCCTTATTCTTACCTCCTAGTAAAATCACCCACATGGTTCCCTCCTTAGGGTCACCATCCCATGTGCATCTCTCAACAACACAACCAAGTATATATGTTGAGATAACTCATGGTGCATTTTCGATGTGGGACTAAACTTTTACAAGGCATATTGAGAGCAAGCTCTCTCCATGTAAAGAAAGTACCAACAATTTTTATGTGCTTGATATAGAAAATGGTGACCAAACTGCTCATATTTATTAGGAAGACCATTTTTAAAGATATCTAAGACTAAGATAGATGTGCATAGTGGCATACTTACTTTGAAATTTGATAGTAAAATTGTTAAATTTAATATGTATGATGCCATGAAATATCCTGATGATGATAATACTGTTTATTCTATTGAAGTGGTTGATTCTTTAGCATAGGATATTTTTGAACTTGATGGCAAAGATGGATTGGAAGTTTCCATTAGTGAGCATCTTGAAAAAGAGCATAAGGAGTTAGCTTTGAGTACTAATTTGCAGGAAACTGTTGCAGCATTGAATGATTTCCCAAAAATACAACCGTCAGGTTTCTATTTCGTTATCAATTTCTAGCAAGAAGCCTTCACCCTCTATTTTGCAGGCCCCTATTCCAGAGTTAAAGCCTCTTCCTAGTTACCTCAAGTTGTTTTCCTTGGAGATGGAGGAACATTACTAGTGATCATCTCTAATAAACTTAGTGCAAAACAAGAAGAAAAGCTTGTACATGTCCTTAAGAAGCACAAGACGGCTATTGGTTGGACAATTGCGGATATAAAAGGAATTAGCCCGTCTACATGCATGCTTCACATCTTACTTGAGGAATGAGCAAAACCGTTTCGTCAACCATAAAGAAGGTTAAACCCACCTTTGATGGAGGTAGTAAAAAAGAAGATCATAAAACTTGTTGAAGTTGGAGTGATCTATCCTATTTTGGATAGCCAATGGGAGAGTCCAATGCAAGTAGTTCCTAAAAAGACCGAGATAACTATCGTGAAGAACCAAAATGATGAACTAGTTCCAACCGTGTCCAGAATGGGTGACGGGTTTGTATAGATTATAGAAAATTAAATGCTGAAACTCGCAAGGACCACTTTCCATTACATTTTATTGATCAAATGTTTGAAAGGTTAGCTAGTCATACTTACTATTGTTTTCTTGATGGTTATTCAGGTTATTTTCAAATTCCAATTGCTCCAGAGGATCAAGAAAAGACAACTTTTACATGTCTATTTGGAACTTTTGCATATCGTCGCATGTCATTTGGTCTTTGCAATGCCCCAGCCACTTTCCAAAGGTGTATGGTTAGCATATTTTTATACTTTGTTGAGCATATTATAGAATTATTTATGGATGGTTTCATAGTTTATGGAGATTCTTTCGATAAATGCTTGCATAACCTTATACTTATTCTCCAAAGATGCGTAGAAACTAATCTTATGTTAAACTCTGAAAAATGTCATTTCATGGTTGAATAATGTATAACTTTTTTGTTATATTGTATCATCTAAGGGAATTGAGGTAGATAAAGCCAAATTGATATTATTCAATCTTTACCTTATCCCACTAGTGTGCGGAAAGTTCGTACTTTTCTTGTACATGCAGGTTTTTATCGAAGATTCATCAAAGACTTCTCCAAAATAGCGTCACCCCTGTGCAAGTTGCTACAAAGGGATGTGGCTTTTGAATTCGATAAGGAGTATAAAAAGGCATTTGATACACTAAAGAAACTATTGACTTCTACCCCAGTTATCCATCCCCCTAACTGGAACGTGCCTTTCAAGATAATATGTGACGCAAGTGATTATGCAGTAGGCGCTGTATTGGGTCAAAGGATTAGAAGAGCATCTCACACAATTTATTATGCTTCAAAAACTTTGAATGATGCACAGAGAAACTACTCTACTACTGAAGAAGAACTTTTAGCTGATGTTTTTGCTTTAGAAAAATTTTGATCTTATTTGCTTGGTACTAAAATTATTGTCTATTCTGATCATGCAGCTCTTCGTTATTTAATGACGAAGAAAGAGGCAAAACTAAGGTTAATCCGATGGATATCGCTTGAGTGAATTTGATTTGGAGATCAACGACAAAAGAGGGACAGAAAATTATGTTGTAGATCATTTAAGTTGTTTAGTTCATGTAGAGGATGAACTTCGTCTGCAAGAAACTTTCCTTGATAAAAAAATTATTTGTTGCAAGTGTGATATTACCCTGGTATGCAAATATTGTAAATTATTTGGTTACTAATATGTTTCGTCTAGGTTTGTCAAAGGCTCAAAGAGATAAGATCAAAATGATGTCAAATACTATGTGTGGGATGACCCATACATGTGGAAGCATTATGCAGATAAAGTAATAAGAAAGTACGTTCATAGAAATGAAATTATTTTAATTCTCACCTTCTGTCATTCTTATGCATGTTGAGAACATTTTGGAGCTAAGAGGATGGCAAGAAAAGTATTAGAATGTGGTTTCTATTGGCCGTATTTATTTTCTGATTCATATACTTTCTGTAAAACATGCAATAATTGCTAAAAGACATGTAATATATCTCAAAGGAATGAAATGCAACAAAATTCGATACTATTTTGTAAAAAAATTATGTTTGGGGCATCGATTTCATTGGACCGTTCCTTGTATCTTTTGGCTATATTTATATTTTGCTTGTTGTTGATTATGTATCAAAGTGGGTAGAAGCTAAAGCTACCAGGACTAATGATTCTAAAGTTGTTTCAGATTTTATAAAGTCTAATATATTCTCCAGGTTTAGGATTCCGAGAGCCTTAATAAGTGATCAAAGTACTCACTTTTGCAATTGAACTGTAGAGACTTTGCTGAGAAAGTACTATGTAACCCACAAGGTGTCAACTGCCTATCATCCACAAACCAGTAGACAAGCGGAGGTATCAAATAGAGAGATCAAGTCCATCATTGAGAAGACGGTCAATCCAAGTAGAAAAGATTGGAGTTTGCGCTTGGATGATGCTTTGTGGGCGTATAGAACTGCATATAAGATGCATATCGGTATGTCACCATACCTGTTGGTGTTTGGGAAACCATGCCATCTTTCTGTTGAATTAGAACACAAAGATTATTGGGCTATCAATAGTCTCAATATGAAGACATATGAAAATGGAGAACATAGAAAGTTGCAACTATAAGAGTTGGAGAAAATTTGCAATGACGCCTATGAGAATGCCCACATTTACAAAGAGAAAACGAAGGTTTTTCATGACAATATGATCTCTAGGAAAGAGTTTCAAGTTGGTCAAAAAGTCCTTCTATACTAGTCACGACTTCTTTTATTTTCGGGTAAATTTCATTCTCGTTGGATTGAACCTTTTGTCATTACTAATATTTTTTATCATGGGTGTAGTTGAAATTCAAAGTTTAGCAACTTCCAAAGTGTTCAAGGTAAATGGCCAAAGGCTCGAGCTTTTCTATGAAGGTTTCAAAGTGAAAAATGTGGTTGAATTGAACCTTGAGGATCCAACTGATACCAATTGAAGGAGGACACATCCACGACAATAATTAGGCACAAGGGGAATTTTTTCTTATTCTTGCATTTTTATTTTTATTTTATTTTTGCCTTTTCTTTGTATTTAGCCTTACATTGGGGACAATGTCAGTTTAAGTGTGGGGGAAGGGGGTTTAAATTATTTTAAGCAGTTTTATTTTTTAATTTTTTTCTCTTCAAAAAAAAAGAGTTTTGTTTTTTGTGGTTTTCAATAATTTTTTGTTGTGTATGTCATGAATAAGATTCAACTAAGTTTGAAAAATTCATAATGTGATTGAACAAATACTCTTATCAACTTAGAATTAGTTAGTCTAGTTATTTTCCTTAATAGTGGAAGTGACTAAATTTAGTAGATAAAAGCCGGTAAGATTTTGAGCCTTTAGACTGACACATCAGTCTCATCATTTTCTTTGATGAGAGATTCTTCCCTAGATTTGTTTATCTAGAACTTGCTTTGATTCTCTTCGAGGTCACATCGACATATGCGTACATGAACATGGTTAAGGCCCTCCTTGTTATTCGCTACATAAGCCAAATAGCCTAGCCTAAATTTATTTTTCCTTTTGTTGAACCCCTATTGAGCCTTATTGCTTTTATTTTTGTGAACCCACATTACAAGCTCTAACCTAAAAAAAAAATTTACCCAAGCCGAAAAGCTAGTGGAGCATTATGATATGTATAGGTATATAAGAAATAAGTATGGGGTATCTGAATTTCTAGTTTGGCTACATATTTTTATTCTCAAATTCTTAAGTTCCATTACTGAAAAAAAATTGAGAAAGAGGAAAAAATAAAATAAAATAAAATAAAAGAAAAAAAGAAGTATTGAAGAAAAAAAGTGATGGAGGAAATTACTTTTGATATCCATGTTCATGATTCCTCCTAAAATTCCAATAAAAGTCTATGTTGAATGCATTAAAGAAGCTGCTGAATGGGGTGATTGGTTTTACATGTTTTATATATTATGTTTTAGTTGAATCATTTTTGCTCTACTAGTTTTGATGGCTTTTTAGCTACACGTTCAAATATATCCCACCTTCATCCAAAGCCCTATTACAATCCATGAAAAGTCCTTATGATTTGTGTTGTGCATATAGTCCATGTGGTGGAGAATGAGAAGATATGCAAGCATATGGTAGACCATTTCTTTTGGAATTAATTTGAGCGAAACACATACCCTTCAAATTCATGAGAGTTTAGTGTTTATTCTCGTGAGGGTCTGCCAATTTAGTTTAATTCATCTTCAAGTGAAAATACTTACTAAGTAATTAGAAGTTGTCTAAGAATACATTTTTATGATATGTTATGAGTTTTGAAGAGCTTGGTTATTCTTTATTTATGGCATTACAACCTTGATTTTCGTTTTGAAAAAAAAATAGAGTTTTGTTCGAGGATGGACAAAAGTTAAGTATTGGGGTATTTGATGAGAACATAAAATATTATATTTTATTCCTTAATGTCTACCATTTTATGCTCATTTCATGACTAAAGGTACTCATTATATTTATATTTTACTTTAGGATGCAATTGGTGACACTAAGTACAAAATAGAGCTAAATTACAATTTTAGGCAATTTTGACACATTTTACCAAAATGGGCATAACTTTAGCCTTTGAAATGCAATTGAGGTGATTCAAAAATATTTAGAAAGCTAAGACAAAGATCTACAACTTTCATATTTTGAGCTTTCCGAGAATCCGGCTGCATCATGGTCAAAATTAGGCTTGAAGTTTAGTCAAAAGATATTGTGAACAAAAATAACTATTTTCCTACTTGTTCTATGACATATTTTATTGTTTAAGACGTTATAACTTTTAGAGGATTTATAGAGAGATATTTTGGGCTTCAAATAACCAATTTAGAGTATATAAAAGGGATAGCAATCATAAGGAGACAATAACACGCAATTTTTCTTCCTCCTCTCCAACTTTTCTTTTGAAGTTTTGATGAACATGTGCGGCTAAAAGTCTTGTTGGTCGAATGAAACAGAATCCTTGGAATCAACAAACTTGTGAGATCTAGATTATTTTCATATGTTTGATTTATACTTTAAATATTGAATGTTTTTCTATGCCTACTTTCATAGTTGTTTTGTTTAATTACTAGAACGTCTACTAGTTTATTATTCATCTCGATCTACTACTTAATTAGATAGAAAATCCGTAATTATTTGATTTTTCTAATTTGTGAAGCAACCAAGATTTAGTGAACTGCTTTGTTTTATTAGATCTTAGGAGAAAAACTTTTAACAAAATTAAATGCAACCGCTTGTGCTTGTGTTGTTTTGCTTCATCGATCTCTTGGTTGTTTAAAAAATTGCTAGATTAAATCTTCAGTGCTTGTCTTAGATTATTCAATAATTAAAGTTAATTAGATCGCTTGTTTTTAATTAACTAAGCATAAAAGAGATAGGAAGATACTTCCAATAGTGAATATTCAAAGTATGAGTTAATTTATGTTTGCATCAAGAATCAATTTTAAGATTCCAATGGTGAATGTTGACTGAGAACAATATTTGTTCTTTTGATTGATTTCAATACTTCAACTATTTTTAGCTCTTCTTAAATTTTCTTTCATCATATTCAAAACTCTCTCCTCCCATCCTTGTTCACATAGCATAAAATTATACTAATTACTCTCTGTAGGATCGATCCTTACTCTCACTTCTATTTATAATTTTAAGAGTAAAGATTTTATTTTTGGGTGACTACGACAACACACCAACTTACTGAGGACACCAAATGGAAAAGATGTGATTTGGGTCATAGTGGACAGACTGGCTAAATCGGCCCACTTCTTACCCTGTAAAGTTCGTTTATCTATAGAGGGTCGAGCCTAGTTATATATATGGCAGATCGTGAGGCTTCATGGAGTATCGGTGAGTATAATTTTAGACATAGACCCACGGTTCACTTCTCATTTTTGGTAGAGTTTGTAAAACAGTCTTGGTATGCAGCTGGAGTTTAGTATAACGTATCATCCACAGACTGATGGACAATCAGAGAGAACTATTCAAACCTTAGAGGATAACTTGTGTGCGTGCATGCTGGATTTTGGAGGATAGTGAGAGGATCACTTGCACTTGGTAACCTTTTCTTATAATAATAGCTACCAAGAAAGTATCGAGATGTCACTATTTTTAAGGCTTTGTATGGACTAAAATTTAATGCCCCTCTGTCTTAGGTCTTGGGTCTTGGGACAACATGAAAGAAATATCACTATTGGGACCAAATATGGTTGTGGATGATACCGAGAAGGTGAGACGGTTCGAGAGAAGCTTCGAGTGACGCAGGACAAGGAGAAACATTAGGCAGAAAGCCATGAAAGGCAATTAGTATTTATAGCAAGCAATCTAGACTTAGTTATTAGTATTATTGTTTGGGTTTTTTTATTCTTAGGATTCATCCTTTTCTTTTAAAGTTGGATATTTAGTGTTCTTGAAGAGCTCAACGACATATGGAACTATTTAGTTTTATCGTAGTAGAAAGTTGAGTCCAAGGTTCATTGGACCTTTGGAGTATTGGAGAGGATAGAAGAGGTGGAATACAAACTAGTCTTGTCACCAACCTTGGAGAGCATGTGCAATGTCTTTCATGTATCACAATTAAGAAAGCATGTGGCGGACCCCAATCATATTTTGGATCCCTCGGAGATAGCAATAGGGCCTAACTTATCCTATGAGGAGCAAACAGTGAAAATATTGGACCAACTAGAAAAAGCATCAAGTAACCAAACTATATCTTTGATTCGCCTAGCATGGAGGTATCACATACCAGGAGTCTAAATGGGACCACAAGGATGAGATGCGAGAGAGGCTCCCTTACCAATTTGATCATTGAGGTAAGCAATTAGTAGCTGAAGTTACGAATTATAAACCATATGGATTATAGAAATTTTGCTTAGATATGTTGTTTTGCTAGATATGCTTGCTTGCTAAGATGCTTGTGGTTGTATGTGGTGGTTTGAATTTTGAGAACAAAATTCTTTTAAGGAATATAGTTTGTAATATTCGCTATAAAAAAATCTCCAAATTAGTAGTTTAGAATCCTAGAAGTACAATAGTATCTAACGTGGATTAAAGTGGGGTTGAATACAATAAAATACATTAGAATAGCTTAGGAGAATATTTGGTAATTTTTAGAATTTTTTTAGAATTAATTAAGAATATTTAGAGGCCTAAATAATTTATTTGTATTTCGATCCTAAATTTTTATCATAGACTTAGAATAGCATTTTAGAGTTTCTCATATTCTTTTTATAATTTTTAGGAATTATTTGATAATTTTGGAAATAATTGAGTTAAAACTAATTAACTAAACAGGTTTTAATTAGAAAAGGAAAGGGGAAAAATCAAACCTGGCCCCCTACACGACACACGCCGGGGGGTGCGACACACTGCTAGTCACCCACGGTCCTAAAGGAAAGGGGAAAAATCAAACCTGGCCCCCTACACGACACACGCCGGGGGGTGCGACACACTGCTAGTCACCCACGGTCCTAGTGGGATGGGCCCGCGCTGCCAGCTGGGATGCACCCAGCTATGGGGACCCGAGAGTAACCTGAGACTGCTGTCAGTAGAAGAAAGGATGGAATGGATGTCCAAATGTTGGCTCCTCACCCGTTTTCACACGTGCACCATCAGATTGATGTCCAGGACCAGACATGTATATATATATATATATATATATATATGAAATTAGGTATTTAGGTTTTGGTTTTTAGAAAATTTGAGAGGAGTATTTCGTGCCGAGCTCAATGGAGAAAAAAATAACTTTTGCACGCAAGCTTGAGGGAACAAACGAGGGCTGAAAGTTTAGAAATATGTTCTCCATATCGTTACCTTTCTAAACATATTCTCAAGTTAGAAATAGAGTTCATTTGACCATTGAAATAATTTTCCTAATAAGATGTGTTCACATTAGTATATACCCTTTGTTTTTTACCATAACTCTTAGATGGCTTTTTTAAACCAAGTTTTTATAAAATTTAACATATAAGGATAATTAATTCTAAAAGTGGCATGTCAAAATAATTTACAGATATTTTCCTATAGTTTTTCTAATACAGCCTTCACAGATTTGATCATTCTTGAAAATAGGTAACTTAAATTGTTATAACTCAAAATTGGCTTATCATTTTTCCATAAAATTTTGTCAACTCTATAATGAGAATCCAGTCAAGTATTGACCAAAATTTTAGCCTTGTCAGGTTAGCAGTTTGGGAGAAATTGTTGGTGTTTTTGCCTTTGGACTAGAAAAGATAGTCCCACATCGGCTACACCAAATGGTGAGTATCTCAATATAATGCATTGCTTGTGTTGAGGTGTGCACATGAGGTGTAGTGGGGCACAAGTTTGTGCCATGTGGAAGTATTTCTCTAGAAGGAAAAAGGATTAAATCCAACAAGGATGAAAGTTAATTTTTGTTGTGCGAACTCGGACTCGGACACGGACTCCAGGATGTCTCGTGCATGCACGGGAGTGTTCGGGGGGTAGGCGTGGACTAGCACACTTCTATGCTGATTGTGGGATGATCTAAAATATCAAACTCTATTTTTGAGTATTGGTATTTTAGTCCCACATCAGATAGGAGAAGAGGTGAAGTCTCAACTCCACTCTATAAATAGAGCCCCTTGGCCTCCTTTGAAAGAGGCACCAAGAAGAGTACAAAGGGAGTCTGTAAAGTCCAGGAAGCCCGTTCAAGTCTCAAATATTGACTTACGAGCGTTCCAGAAGTTCTCCTGAACTTGCTGGTTCCTGGGAGCTTATCCGTACTGCGGGTATAGCTTTGAGCGCCGGTGTTCTACACCCCAGCGAGATCCGTTCTTCTTCTTCCTCCCTCTTTCTGTTGCCTTCGAGAATCTGAGACTCAACTGTTGTTGATCTTCTCTTGTTGCCTTCGAGAATACCGTCGCTTCTCTTTAGAAGTTACACGATTCGGTTGCCTTCGAGAATACCGTCGCTTCTCTTTAGAAGTTATACGGTTCTGTTGCCTTCGAGAAACATTACGAAATAATCTTTTTAGATTCTCGTAATACAACATCACCTTCTTTAGGGTGTTGTTGCCAGAAACATTGTCTTTACAATTGTTTCTGAACTCGTGTTTTTTCCATCGATTGTTCGTCAAGGGACTAACAATCTCAAAGCTATACGATTCGATGGAAAACACTCGTGCTTCGCTTGTCGATACCGGCTTTAACAAGTTGGAGAAATTCGACGGTGAACACTTCCAGATCTGGAAGCGAAAGGTGACTCTGAACCTTCAACTCGTGGATGTTGATCACGTGTTGGATGAGGAAGAACCAATCGTTCCAGCAACAGGATCTGCTGCTGTTTTGGCCGCTGCTACGAGCAAGCAGACGAAGTGGAAAAAGGATAACAACATATGCAGGCTGCTGATCCTGAATTTCATGGAAGACTCTCTGGCCGAGTCCTACACAAAGAAGACTTCTGCCAAAGAGATCTGGGAGTCCGTGGGGAAGCTGTATGACGACGACGAGGCCCGGTCGAAGACGTTCATGGTTGAAAAATATCACAAATGGGTCTATGAAGACGAAAAGACCATGCTGCCCCAAGTGAAAGAGTTCATGAATCTGCGCCAGAAACTGGAGGACGATAGCATGCCCCTCGTCGACAAGTTCGTCGTTGGAGGGATCGTGGCAAAACTTCCTCCAGGATGGAGCAACATCTATGCAAGGATGCATAGGAAGAAGATGGAGATTAGCCTGGATAATCTCCTCAGTGAGATTCATGTTGAGGACGAAATGCGCTCTCAACAGAAGTTGGACGCCCTGTCCAAGCAACTAGCAACGGCGAATCTGGTTCAAGCCACCAGAGAGAACAAAGGGAAGCAGGCGGCTTCTCACCACAAGAAGAAGGACTTCTCGAATCTGAAAGTGAAGGGTCCAGGATTTAAGCAACAGAAGTCCAAGTCCCATGTGACTTGCTTCAACTGTGGCAAGAAGGGTCACTATAAAAGTGAATGCAAGTCCAAGCCCAAAGAGCAAGGTGAGCCTAACAAGGTTTCTTTGGTTACTAATCAGGTTGCCATGATAGCACAGGTTACAACTGTGGGGGCAGACTTGGACTGGTGGATAGACACTGGCGCGACATGTCACGTCTGTTCAGACAAGGACTGGTTCGTCTCCTATGAGCCTACTTCCGAGAAAGTCATGATGGCGAACCAGGCACAAGCTGAAGTACTGGGGATCGGGACGGTGGAGCTGAAGCTTACTTCGGGGAACATTCTGACGCTTCAAGGTGTGAAGCATGTTCCTGCAATCGCAAAGAACCTGATCTCTGGGAGCCTGCTCTGCAACGCAGGCTTGAGGATGAACATCAATGCTGGCCAGTTGGTGATGTCCAAGAAGGGTACATTCTTCGGGAAAGCTTTCCAAACTGAAGGAATGTACAAGATTCAGCTTGTTGTAACCCAGCATGATAATATAAATGCTATCACTTTTTCTGATTATTCTCTTGAGTTGTGGCATAATAGGCTAGGACATGTTCATTGTAAAAGAATTAACAGAATGTCTAGTCTAGGACTTATCTCCAAGTGTGGGGGTAAGGTAGAGAAATGCGAAGTATGTGCTCAGATGAAGATCACTAGGAAACCCTTCCACAGGGTCCATCGAAGCACAGATCTTCTGGAGTTGGTTCACTCAGATATCTGTGACTTCAAACAATTCTCTACAAAGGCCGGGATGAAGTATTTCATTACTTTCATCGATGACTTCTCAAAGTATGCTTTCGTCTACTTGCTAAAGTCTAAAGACGAAGCATTCGAGAAGTTCAAGGAGTTCAGGGCCGAGGCTGAGCGGCAAACTGGACAACAACTCAAGAGGTTAAGGAGTGATCGAGGCGGGGAGTATCGGTCTCATGAATTCTTATCATTCTGCAAAGAACATGGAATCATCAATGAGACGACGGCTCCGTATTCTCCACAATCCAACGGAGTAGCAGAAAGGAAGAACAGAACGTTGACAGAGATGATGAACTCCATGCTGTTGACTGCGGGTCTTCCAAAGTGTTACTGGGGAGAAGCTGCACTAACGGCAACGTTCATTCTGAACAGAGTGCCATATGCAACTTCCGACATAACTCCTCATGAACTCTGGTTCAAAGTCAGACCTAACTTGAATGTCATTCGAGTGTGGGGGTGTCTGGCTTATGTGAAGCTCCCAGATCTGAAGATTCAGAAGCTGGGGACAAGGACTACGAAGGCGATCTTCTTGGGGTATGCCGAGAAGAGTGATGCTCAGAGATTCCTTGATATCGGGTCAAACCATATCATCGAATCTCGCGATGCTGAATACTTTGAAGACAAGTTTGCAAAACACAAGAATATTGTTCTCGCGGATCTTCCGGAGAATGATGAGGGTACAAAGCAGACAGAAGTCTTTAATGAACCAGTAGTCCAAGATGAAGCTGTCGTCAAGGAGACACCAGCTGAACCAGAACTCGCTGAGCCGTCAACTAAGCGAATGAGGAGGCCGAAAGACTTCGGAGATGACTTCGTCACCTATCATGTGGAAGCAGATCCGCTTACCTATGATGAGGCAATGAAGACCAGAGATGCTGTATTCTGGAAGGAGGCGATAGACAACGAGATTAACTCAATCACCTCCAACAACACATGGGTATTGGTTGACCTGCCAGAAGGAGCAAGACCCATCGGATGCAAATGGATCTTCAAGAAGAAGATGAAAGCAGATGGAACCATTGTCAAGTTTAAGGCCAGGCTAGTGGCCAAGGGGTTTGCTCAGAAGCAGGGGATCGACTACTTTGACACTTATGCTCCAGTAGCTCGGATGACAATAATCAGATTGTTAATTGCTTTAGCAGCAATACACAAGCTGGTGATACATCAGATGGATGTGAAAACGGCATTCCTTAATGGCGAGCTGACCGAAGAGATCTACATGCAACAACCAGAAGGTTTTGTCGTCAGAGGTCTGGAAGACAAAGTCTGCAAGTTGATGAAGTCTCTGTATGGTTTGAAATAAGCTCCCAAAATGTGGCATGAGAAGTTTGACAAGGTGATAAGGTCAAATGGCTACAGGGTCAGTGAAACAGACAAGTGTGTCTATACGAAGTTTGCTGACGGAAGAGGAGTAATCGTTTGTCTTTACGTGGACGACATGCTAATCCTAGGTACGGATTTAAGCTGCGTCACAGAGACAAAGAAATTCCTCTCGACCAAGTTCAGTATGAAGGACTTGGGGGATGCCGACGTAATCTTGGGGCTCAAGATCATCCGGACAAGCACTGGAATAGCGCTGTCACAATCTCATTATATTGAGAAAATGCTCACTCGCTACGGGTATCAAGATCTTCCTTTTATTGATACACCGTACCGGAGTGATCAGAAGCTGGAGCCAGATTTGAGGGAAAGCGTCAGGCAGTTGGAGTACGCTAGCATCATCGGAAGCTTGATGTACGCTACTACTGCCACAAGGCCTGACATAGCTTTTGCAGTGGAAATGCTGAGTCGGTTCACTAGCAATCCAGGCGTTGAGCACTGGAAAGCTGTGAAGCGTGTTATGAGATATCTCAAGAAAACTCAGACATATGCACTTTTCTACAGTGGAGATCCGTTAGTAGTGGAAGGCTTCAGTGATGCTAGCTGGTGTTCAGATATGGAGAGCGAGTATTCCACAGGTGGATTCGTATTCGCCATGGGCGGAGCTGCTATATCGTGGAAGTCGAAGAAGCAGACTATGTTATCTCGCTCCTCCATGGAATCTGAATTCTTTGCATTGGATGCTGCTGCAGATGAAGCAGAGTGGCTTCGGGAGCTCATGTATGATCTTCCGGTGGTTGGGGCTCAGATACCGGCAATATCGATATACTGTGACAACCAGGCGGCAGCAGCAGTGGCATCAAATGAACTCTTCAACGGGAAGAAGAGGACTGTACGGTTGAAGCACAGAGCAGTGAACAATCTCATCAAAAGGGGCATCATTGCAGTGATTGATGTTCGGAGTCAGGAGAACCTGGCGGATCCGTTCACCAAGGGCCTCAAGCGCCAGCTGGTCGATGACACAGCTTGTAAAATGGGCTTGAATGCATTCTGATATTGTGTTATTACATTCCTACCATAAAGTTTTATGCTATTAGTTCAAAGAGAAATCTACTAGGCATCTAGCTTTTGGTTCAAGGGAGGACTATTAACCAGAAGAATATCAGGAACGGTGGGTACTTGTCCTATGTGACATGGAGAGGTTACGGACCTACAACCACTGTTGTCTACTATTGTTTTCTGCGGAAAACGGATCCTGTGGGAAGGTTGGCTTAAACGCCTTAATGAGTTCTCAGGCAGAGTGAATGCCTGGTGTGCATTACAGGAAGCACGGTAGAGCAGCACTACAAGGAGTGAAACTCCATGCTACAGTGGGGTGACTCCACCATGAGGTTCCCAGGTAGGGATAATGCCTCGGCTTTGCAAGCTAAGTCACAGCGGAGTAGCACCGCAAATAGGCAGGTAGCCTAATGCTGTATGATAATCGTAATAAAGAGAGGTAGACAGCACTACAAAGAGGACGATGTCCTCATGTTACAGTGGCATGACACCACGAAGAGGTACCAGGTAGGGTAAAGCCTCGGCTTCGCAAGCCATGTCATAGCGGCGTAACACCGCACGGAAGTGCAAGGCTTCATGCTGGGTAGTTTGGCACTACAAAGGGGCTTGTGACCTCATGCTACAGTAGTATGACACTACGATGAGGTACCCAGGTGGGGTAAAGCCTCGGCTTTAAGCCATGTCATAGCGGCGTAGCACCGCAAAGAAGCGCAATGCTTCATGCCATGACTCTTTATAAAGAACTCACCTATAGTGTATGGAAAGAGATATCAGGCCGTCTCTTGAGGGTATGCTTGTAGACGCCCAAAATTATACACTGAAACCAGGCTGGCACAAGGCCTTCAATGTGCAGCCAGAAGCACAGTTGATGTCATTATGTGAGTAGGAAGAATTGCAGTTATGGTGCAGAATTCAAGGCTTAGTCCATTCTTGTATCATGCTGTTATTTAACCTATGCGGGAAGATTCAAGTCGTAGCGACATCTCTCCTAATGCATGATGGACAATCACTGTGGGGAACGCTCAACCCATATATTGAGATATGTGGGGGATTGTTGGTGTTTTTGCCTTTGGACTAGAAAAGATAGTCCCACATCGGCTACACCAAATGGTGAGTATCTCAATATAATGCATTGCTTGTGTTGAGGTGTGCACATGAGGTGTAGTGGGGCACAAGTTTGTGCCATGTGGAAGTATTTCTCTAGAAGGAAAAAGGATTAAATCCAACAAGGATGAAAGTTAATTTTTGTTGTGTGAACTCGGACTCGGACACGGACTCCAGGATGTCTCGTGCATGCACGGGAGTGTTCGGGGGGTAGGCGTGGACTAGCACACTTCTATGCTGATTGTGGGATGATCTAAAATATCAAACTCTATTTTTGAGTATTGGTATTTTAGTCCCACATCGGATAGGAGAAGAGGTGAAGTCTCAACTCCACTCTATAAATAGAGCCCCTTGGTCTCCTTTGAAAGAGGCACCAAGAAGAGTACAAAGGGAGTCTGTAAAGTCCAGGAAGCCCGTTCAAGTCTTAAATATTGACTTACGAGCGTTCCAGAAGTTCTCCTGAACTTGCTGGTTCCTGGGAGCTTATCCGTACTGCGGGTATAGCTTTGAGCGCCGATGTTCTACACCCCAGCGAGATCCGTTCTTCTTCTTCCTCCCTCTTTCTGTTGCCTTCGAGAATCTGAGACTCAACTGTTGTTGATCTTCTCTTGTTGCCTTCGAGAATACCGTCGCTTCTCTTTAGAAGTTACACGGTTCGGTTGCCTTCGAGAATACCGTCGCTTCTCTTTAGAAGTTATACGGTTCTGTTGCCTTCGAGAAACATTACGAAATAATCTTTTTAGATTCTCGTAATACAACATCACCTTCTTTAGGGTGTTGTTGCCAGAAACATTGTCTTTACAATTGTTTCTGAACTCGTATTTTTTTCCATCGATTGTTCGTCAAGGGACTAACAGAAATCATTCTTCCCTTTCCTGATGTCCCGATTGAATGAAGTAATTATTAAAAAAATTAGAAGACCCATAAATTGTAGGAATATAGTTCTAAGAAAATTATGATATACTGTAGGGATATGTAGAAAGATAAAATCATTTTCGTAGAATTTCTTATATTTCTTTAGTATTTATTAGGGGTTTTTAAATGCCTATAAGTATCGTAGGAATCCCGAAAGTGGGACTAGCCCTTAGGTTTTACTAGGTGTATCAACCGTAAGTTATCTATTATTGATTTATGTTTCGTTTGTATGATGTTTGAGATGGGTACAGTAAGGGTCTGCTTTTTCATCAACTCCATTAGGGTCTGCTTGGCAATAATAGGGGTAGGGATTATCGGGTGTTTTTAGAGCACCGATTATGAGCGATATAAATGGAATAAAAGAAGTGTATTAGTAGTTATATTTATATGGGTACAGTAAGGGTCTGCGTTTATATCAACTCCAATTTTGGGTGGTTTTTAAGTAGCGTCTTTTAAACCAGTCCAATCTATTCTTGGTAGTTCACTAACGAGCACTTCGGATAGTTTTATACTCGAATAAAATTAAATAAAGAAGTGTATTAATAGTTATATTTATATATTTTTGGTGAGGATATAAATGGAATAAAATAATAAAATCCTTCAAATCCACCGATTTTGGGTGTTATAAAGCCACCCAAAATTACATTACACTGGTTTTTTGGGGAGTTTTGAGATGCCCAAAACCAGTGCCTCAAAAAAATGACAAGTAGATATTTTCATAAACGGTCACTTCAAAAACACCCCAGGACCGATAAAAACACCATTACCAAGCAAACCCTAAGGTATTATCGTTAACAAACAACTTACATCACAAGACCTCATTTTAGATGGTTCTAGTAGGTAGAACCTTCTAGTAGGTTCATCCATAACCGGAGCAAAAAGGAAAAGTCTTACCTGTGAGATCTTTGAGGTAAACTAATTTTGACACAAAATAAATTTGAGATGCATCTCCTGCAACTGTTTTGACGATGATGCACAATTCCAGCTCCATTATTCATATACTTGATAATCTTGAAATGACTAAATCTGAAACTTATTTGTTCTCCAAAATCTATCAATCTCCCTAGAAACCCTATCACAAGCCTTTTTAAAAAATCAATGAAAACCATACCTAGTTTTAATCTTCTTACTTTGTTTCATCGTAGACCTTAGGAATATAGACTGATCCTCACAGATCTGATTTGTACCGTTGAGCTCACTGGGTACATTGATCTTGGTAGTGGATTTGAAAAAAATGGTGAGACCAGGACAATACAAAATGATATAGGAGAATCATTGAGTATGATTGCAGCTATCATGGCTTGTTATGATGCCCTTGAAAGAATTGGCACCAGCTGAAATTGTGCTCAAGAGTAGCTTCTTCATACAAATTATTTGTTGGGAATCAAACACATCCTACAAGTGCTTCGATATCGTGTCTGAGACATTGTCGCGACAAAAACTTAGGCCAACCCACCTGAAATAACCAACCCCCATCTAACGGACACCAAGCATAGATAAAGAGAAGTATATGGCGATGACTACGTCACATGGATAAATCTTAATTTATATTACTCAGATAAAATTACAAGATTGGCAAAAAAACCAATGTTGAACCACTTGCCCTAATAGGTTCAACCCCCTCGCAATACTCAAGAAGAAACGACATAAATTACAATGAAATCACTCACAAACCCATAGCAAATTCCCTAACCGAAGTTATGACTCCTTGATAAGATCTCCCCCTTCCTTCTGTCTTGTAGGGATAAGCCTTAAGAAAAAGTGCAATTTTTTTCTTATATATCCGGTTGACGAGCACCTCGAATCTCAACTCCGTGCTCTGCTTTGTGCCTCCATCCTCACCCCATATATATAGGATGAGAAAAATCTATTCTAAGGTCATAATAGTATTTCCTAAATATGAATAAAATAGCAATCCTATTATACCTAAAATATTCTATCAAAATTCTATTTTAGATCATAATAGGATGTCCTAAATATAAATCCTAAACTAAGAATCATATTATATCTAGAATAACATAGTCCCAATTATGGATATCAAAATCTAATCAAATCAAATATTTAACCATATCGGATTCCACAATTATGTTGTTATCAAATTCAGACCAGATTCTAATAATTTTTTTTCTTGTCTGATGAGAGGGTATTGACCTGATAGTTTCTTAACTGGACTCCATGCCTGTCATTTCGCGATAGAGTTCCTGCTCCCTCATACATTGATATCCGATCCCTCGAGCTACTTTGCATCTTTCGTTATC
The DNA here is from genome assembly GCA_029216955.1 of Iris pallida. Taxonomy (NCBI): domain Eukaryota; kingdom Viridiplantae; phylum Streptophyta; class Magnoliopsida; order Asparagales; family Iridaceae; genus Iris; species Iris pallida. The sequence continues at coordinate 5,926,708 of JANAVB010008798.1, read as the reverse complement.
TCCAGCTCCTCGACCGACACGTCGATGCTTGCTGCCATGCGTAACTAGACTCCTGCACCACTAGGATCATGTCGATATCAATGACATGATGTCACGCCCCAGAACCAGAATACTGGAGAGCGGGGGCAGACATAGCCAGCTACGTATAACGGAATGGGATCCACACCGCTATACGGTCACGACTGTCTAGATATGTGAGGGTTTTACTACAATCCATCAGTCTCTTAAGCTCATAAAATAGCCTATTGTCTCAATCGCAACCAACTAATAATAGTTACAAGATGTCAGACCACCAAATACACAATAGTAAGGCATCCCATACATTATATATTCGGAATGATCATGAAGCTAGTCGTTACAAAATGTGAGGAATAGCAAGAGTTCAGTCATACATGATCAACCCCCGGGGCTTGTCAATCATGTTACAGCCCGTAGGCAGACAGTAAGTAAGTACAATCGAGCTAACACTTGCTCGTCGGCTAAACGCCTCAAAAGAATAATTTACAATATTACAGTGGAGGAACAAAAGAAACCCACCCGATGCCCTGGTTACGCCTGGTGACCACCATCGGGCTGGAAAGCAGGGAGATCCTTTGGTGCTGCTCCGGTATCTGGCCATACAAAACCAGCTGGGTCAGACCCCAGAAAGAGCAAGTGCCACAAAGGAGGCTTCACTTAAGAACTAAAGCCAGCAAATTAGCACAATAATATAAATACATAATAAGAGACAGTAATTTAAGAAAAGTATGATAGGTAATTATAAAAGACAATCTTGCATAGAATCACTAAAAGACAGGACATATGGAAAAGCATGTCAGGATGATATACGATGAGATAACCATGGAACTATTCAGATAGCTAGGTTACAACCCGTAAACCAAACAAGGACCGGGGTTGTAACCCTTCGTCTGAACGGAACTTGGTTTCTCTCACCATTTATCGGCAAGATAAATATAAGAAATCAGGTCAAGTAACAATCTGGAGTGACAATCATTATAGTGACAATCTGGAGTGACAATCATTATAGTGACAATCTGGAGTGACAATCATTGTAGTGACAATCTGGAGTGACAATCATTATAGTGACAATCTGGAGTGACAATCATTATAGTGACAATCTGGAGAGTTATGGAGGAGAGAGAAGGTTGGTAGGGAAATAAATATCATGGGTGGTGGTAGGTAGGGGGTTCACCTTGGTCCATGATGGACCAAGCAACCAGCCGGCCAAACCAAGTCAACCCAAACCGAGAGTAAACCAAGCCCAAATAAACCAATGAACCATTAAAAACAATTAAACTATCAATGCCAATAAAACTATGCCAATGCAAAATAAACCAAGATAACTAACCATGAATAAATAAAATATGGGTCCAAAACACGTATACGTACACTAAATACGTATCACGAATTTGGGACATTACATCCTACCCACCTTAAAAGAATTCTGTCCTCGGAATTTAATCAAGAGGCTAGAGATGTATGGGAAAGCTATTCTATCATAGGCAATCTACCACTACCAATCAATCATACAATCATTCATGCAAGCAAGGATTCGAAGCGTAAGGCATAAGGAAGATATTACACCTTACGAGTCAAACCAGCCGGGATGACCTAATCAGATATCATCCTCATGCTCCCAAGTTTGACTCTCCCAAAGAGGGATGACTCTAAGCAACACGGACTGAACTGATAGTCTTGCGCTCGAGTCTCTCTCTTTGGTCAAACATGGACACGGGCCTATCCTCATACGAAAAGGTTGGTACCAATAACCAGTTTCGAATGACCTAGGATATGGCTCGGGTCCGGAATGTACCGTTGTAATTAGGATACATGAAATACGTCATGCACCCCGCATAATGACGGTAGAAAAGCAAGATGAGAGGACACATATACCTCTCGGCCGATTCTGAACCTGAGCTTGGGCTAGGGCAAACTGCCGCGGGTCCTGTTGCTGGAAAGTCTGGGCCTGAGTCGGCAAGGGCCTCGGGAACGGGAATTGCTGTTGCTGGCGAACTGGAGCTGGTGCTGGTGCTGGTGCTGGTGCTGGTGCTGGTCCCCTAACCGAGGGACTAGATACTGTCGATGCTGAATCAACTCTGAAAGGGCAGGACCCCACCCTATGGTCCGGTGCTCCACACAATAAACACAATCCTAATGCCTTGCGACACTCTGCTACCACGTGTCCAGGCTTTCCACAATAAGAACAGCTCACGGCGGAAGACTGCGCTTGCTTTTGTTTCTGCGGAGAGTACGTCGGGGTTGAGTGCTGGACCGACGTAACTGAAGTTGCTCGCCTCGGAGCTCCAATAGTTAAAGTCCTGGCTGCCGGGGCTGGGGCTGAAGACTGATTCATTTGACTATGGGACCGCTTCCGACCTCCGGTCTTGTCCATTATTCTCTGGGAGGTATACTCGTGCCTCCTTGCTGCTCGCAACACCGCATCATAGGTCTGGTGTTCAAACTGTTCTACTGCCAATATAATCTCCAGGTGAAGTCCCTGCTGGAACCTCTGCGCTCTGTCAAACTCGGTTGCCACCAAGGTGGGAGCAAACCGACTGAGTCTGGAAAACTCGGTCGCATAACCGTCGACCGTCCTCCCCATCTGCTTAAGATTACTGAACCTGGTCTGCAAGTCATATCGAGCCACTGCATCATAATACTTAATCTGGAACTTCTCGCTGAACACTGCCCAGGAGACAGGTGTTGCCAATCCCACTGCTTGTGCGGCCCACCAACTGCGGGCTAGATCCAATAATTGTAGGCGCACCACAGCCACCCTCTCGTCTTCTGGAATCTTCGCGGCTTCGAGAATCACCTCTATATCCTGTAGCCAAGCATCGGCAGCAATGGCATCCTCGCTGCCATCGAAGAAGGGAGGGTTCAGGCGCTTGAAACTGTTGACCGCACTGTTCCCTCGAGGACCACTTCTATTCAGAGCATCTTCCACTGCCTGGTGCAAGGCATCGCCTCTACGATCTTGGGAAGCTAACAATGATCTGATAAGACCCACCAAAGTGCCATCATCAGGATCTGCAGGCTGGACTGGCTGAACTGGCGGCTCTCCTCTAGTAGGTACGACTCGGGAGGCTGCTCCTGAGTGCTGGGCTTGATCTTCTGGTTGTTGCTGGTCCACGGGAGGTGATCCACCTTGCTGATCAGCAGGTCCAGGTTCAATGCCGCTGAAGAAGACGACATAGGAACAATAAGGAAGGACCAGGACAGATCAACGATTACAAGCATGTGATCAGGATAAGAATTTCAGGAATCAAGAGGATACGAGCAGAGATCAAGGGCGAGTACCGATTGAGACATCTATTCGGTAAACCCTCACACATCTTGATTAACAAGACCTGCATGGGCCACCACTTAAACCATGTCACGCCCCAGAACCAGAATACTGGAGAGCGGGGACAGACATAGCCAGCTACGTATAACGGAATGGGATCCACATCGCTATACGGTCACGGCTGTCTAGATATGTGAGGGTTTCACTACAATCCATCAGTCTCTTAAGGTCATAAAATAGCCTATTGTCTCAATCGCAACCAACTAATAATAGTTACAAGATGTCAGACCACCAAATACACAATAGTAAGGCGTCCCATACATTATATATTCGGAATGATCATGAAGCTAGTCGTTACAAAATATGAGGACTAGCAAGAGTTCAGTCATACATGATCAACCCCCGGGGCTTGTCAATCATGTTACAGCCCGTAGGCAGACAGTAAGTAAGTACAATCGAGCTAACACTTGCTCGTCGGCTAAACGCCTCAAAAGAATAATTTACAATATTACAGTGGGAGAACAAAAGAAACCCACTCGATGCCCTGGTTACGCCTGGTGACCACCATCGGGCTGGAAAGCAGGGAGATCCTTTGGTGCTGCTCCGGTATCTGGCCATACAAAACCAGCTGGGTCAGACCCCAGAAAGAGCAAGTGCCACAAAGGAGGCTTCACTTAAGAACTAAAGCTAGCAAATTAGCACAATAATATAATTACATAATAAGATACAGTAATTTAAGAAAAGCATGATAGGTAATTATAAAAGACAATCTTGCATAGAATCACTAAAAGACAGGACATATGGAAAAGCATGTCAGGATGATATACGATGAGATAACCATGGAACTATTCAGATAGCTAGGTTACAACCCGTAAACCAAACAAGGACCGGAGTTGTAACCCTTCGTCTGAACGGAACTTGGTTTCTCTCACCATTTATCGGCAAGATAAATATAAGAAATCAGGTCAAGTAACAATCTGGAGTGACAATCATTATAGTGACAATCTGGAGTGACAATCATTATAGTGACAATCTGGAGTGACAATCATTGTAGTGACAATCTGGAGTGACAATCATTATAGTGACAATCTGGAGTGACAATCATTATAGTGACAATCTGGAGAGTTATGGAGGAGAGAGAAGGTTGGTGGGAAAATAAATATCATGGGTGGTGGTAGGTAGGGGTTCACCTTGGTCCATGATGGACCAAGCAACCAGCCAGCCAAACCAAGTCAACCCAAACCGAGAGTAAACCAAGCCCAAATAAACCAATGAACCATTAAAACCAATTAAACTATCAATGCCAATAAAACCATGCCAATGCAAAATAAACCAAGATAACTAACCATGAATAAATAAAATATGGGTCCAAAACACGTATACGTACACTAAATACGTATCACGAATTTGGGACATTACACATGACCAGGACCAAAGTTCTTGATAATTAGCCTCACCGTAAGTCTCGGCTACCTGTCCTCGATTTTCTTCTTCTACTGAAACGTGCTACTATTTCGTCGAGCTTCTTTACCCTTAGTTGGCCCAACCAAGCGGACGGTACGAAACTCCTAAGATTTGAACTCCTGAACCTGTCCACCTTCGTGTCCGACACTGAAGCTCCGTCGTACACATGCATCCTCGAACAGAATATCATGCACTGTGCACGCCGACGATGACCTATAGCTCCTCCAGAACTGTATGAATGGTGATGCACCCGCCTCTGATTGAGCTTGTTATAAACCTCGCTTCGAACTACTGACACCAATGTCGTTCTGTGAAGCTTTGCCAATCCACCATCACCAAAATCATATATGTAGAGCAAATCCTACCTGGAGACCAGCCAGCTGTCATGGGACCGACAAACTAACCCTCAATCTTTGACTCATCACCATCCTTCACTTTGTCTCGACGAATCGAATCCTCCGTATCCCTCAAAACATCTTGAAGACCCTCCTCAGCAAGTTATCGATGATCAAACTTCTGTCAAATACTCCTCAAGCCTCCATCTAGTGCATGTGGCCTTCCTATACAACTCAGTGGCTTGAGCCTGTACATGCCACAAAACAAATCTCTTCGAGCCAGCTATTTGGAACCTTTCGCAAGTATCCAATCTTTGTTCCCAAATAAACTGCAATAACTATCATTTGTCAGCCTCCCTACCGAAACAAAGTTATACCACAAAGTCGGTACATGTCACACACCCTTGAGGACGAGCTTTTCACCAAACTCCGTCGTCAAGTGCACATCACTGATACCTACAACTACAACCGTTCTCTTATTGTACATCTTCACACGACCAAAACTGACGCATGGTATGACGTAAAGATTCTCCTGTATGGAGTGGCATGATATGACGCTCCCATGTCCATGACCAAGTAGCCATCATGCCACATGCCACAAGGTTCATCTTTGCTGTGATGATGACATCTCTCATTGTTGTGATATTCTCCTGATCATCCCTACCTTCAGCCTTCTCAGCTTTGAACTTCATGTATTTTCTCTTGATATGACCCCTTCCGTCATAGTGATTGCAGCCCTTCTTGCGGTCCACAATCGTAAAATTCTGAGAACTCCTCCCTGTCCTCGTCTGTGACTTGGGTCTTCCCTTCTCGTAGGAATCCACCAGAGCAAACTCCTGCGATGATTTAACTTGCTTACTCTGGACCTCCTTATTCAATAAGCTACTTTTGACTGCTTCCATCATGACAACTCCATCTAGTACAGAGTTGCTCACCGACACTACCAACATATTCCAGCTTTCTGGCAGAAAACTCAAAAGTAGTAGGGCCTGAAGCTCATCATCAATCACCATCTTCATCGCAGACAGCTGATTGATAATAACCTGAATCTCGTTCAGATGTTATACCACTGAGGCACCCTCTGTGTATTTTGAGTTGACGAGTTGGCAAATAAAAAATGTCTTGTGCCAGCCGTCTTCCTTTCATATAGCGAATGTAGCTTCTCCCATAATGCTTTTGTCGAACCCTCCATGGACATATTGTAAAACATCGAGTTATCCAGCCATTGGCGGATGAATCCAACGGCCTTCCGATCTAGTCTTTTCTAGTCATCAGTAGCTTTGTCCGATGGCTTTGCGTTGTCACCCTCTAATGGACCATGCAAGTCTTTGCACCAAAGTAGATCCTCTATACTTGGCTTCCAAATTGCCTAGTTCCCCCATGTGAGGGTGATCATACGAGTGTTCCTCTACTCCGTAGACATGGTTGCCAGAACCCCAAAAGCTATGATACCAGATATTGGGAATCGATCACACCCTACAAGCGCTTTGATACCGTGTTTAAGATGTTGTCGCAACAAAACTTAGGCCGACCAACCTAAAATAACCAACCCCCGCCTAACGGACACTAAGCATAGATAAAGAGAACTATATAGCGGTGACTACATAAACTGAACAAATCAAATTTTATATAACTCAGATAAAATGACAAGATTGACAAGAAAAACCAATATTGAATTCTTTGTCCTAATAGGTTCAACCCCCTCACCACACTTAAGAAAAAATGACAGAAGTTAGAATGAAATCACTCACAAATCTACAGCAAATTTTCTAACTGAAGTTAACGACTCCTCGATCAGATTTCCTCCTTACTTCTATCTTGTATGGCGAAGCCCTAAGAGAAATTACAAACTTTCTCTTAAATCTCTTGTGGACGAGCACCTCAAATCCAAATTTTGTGCTCTATTTTATGCCTACACCCTCTCCCTATACATATAGGATGAGAAAAACCTATTCTAGGTCATGAGGTATAGATAATTGAAATTGGTTCAGGCTTACATGAGAATTCTCTTTTTAAGGCATATGGGCTCAATTCAATATCGTACCTCATGGGCCAATTTCGATTCGGGTCACATCGTGTTTCCAACAAGTAGTATGAGAGCCCAAGGTTATAGGGCTGGTTTATGCATCTCTAATTGGTTCGAGACAGATGGTGCTGAACGTTCATGCGTATACACGGATATACGGGCTTTCTTCTCAATGTGGAGTTACAAGCATATGCAACTACACGGATTGGCTTCAAAGGTGGGTTTGATGCGCCCAAGGTGGAGCAAGATGTTGTGGTTGGCACACAATGGTGGTGTAGATGAACGTGTCGATTTGGTTCTATGGTTGAGAGGATCGAGATGATAATATGTTGGATTTTCTGGGTGCTCGGTTGGCGGGAACGAGCAAAATATAGCAGGAGTGCTAAGGTTGTTCGGCTAGCAAAAATGGAAAAATGTAGCAAGGGTGCTAAGGTTATTCGGCTATCGAAAACGAGTTAAGGTGGAAATTGTTGAATTGTATCTCGTTTTAGGTTGAGCCCTCAAAAAAGGGTGACAATGGTGTTGGTAATTTAGTCCCATGTCGGGTAGGAGGTGGGATCATGTTTAGATAATTGAATTGGTTCAAACCTTTCATAAGAATTCTCTTTTAAGGCATATAGGTCAATTCAATATCACATCTTATGTACCAATTCCGATTCGGATCACATCGAGTTCCCCAACATTATTAGCAATAGTACATCAGTTGTTTACAACAGAGTGAAGAAGTTAGAGAGGCTTGCAGAATGGAGTGGTTGAGGGAAGGGGTTTCATAATTTAAGTGAGTAACTTATTTTTGATGTATAAAACTGAACATAGGTTCGCTACTAGAAGTTTTCTTTGTAGTAGTGTGAACATCATATAAATTGGGAAGGTGCCCATTTCTTGTTCACTTTTTGGTCATCTGAGAATTTAGACATTGTAGTAACTCCCCAAGTCTGAATCTTAGGAAATCCCCCATTCAAAATATATAAACTAGTATATAATTTTACTTTTTTTAAAAACTAACAAATGTCCATATTCCTTTGTAAATCAGCAAAAATATTGATTAATAGTGGGGGTATATCTTAAAATATTATTTGCTCCATACAAAGGAATTTGAGCATTTGCTTTTTTTTTTTAAAATGGAGGTATACTCTAGTTTCAATAATTTGAATGGCGGCATTTGCTAAACTATCCTGATATACTATTGACTAAGGGTGCGTTGTATTGCAAGATGGAAAATAGGTAGAAAAGAAATTAATTCCACGGAATTATTTTACTAGGAAAATAATTCCATAGAATTTTAAATTTTCCATAGTGGCAGTGTTTGACTACAATTAGCTTCTTGTGGAATATTAAATAAATTTTCATGCAAAAATTAATTTGGGTGTTTGATTGTCATTATTTCCACGAAAAATAGTTATTTTTCATGGAAAATAATATTTTGCTATGTGATTGCACTTTTTTCTATGGAAATTAACATTTTTCATTGAAAAACTTATATTTTCCACATCTACAAATGTCAATTCAACATTTTTAAGTTAACTACCACAATTAAACGAGATAAGGATATACTTGATCTAATTCGAACAAACCTGAGACATTCAAAATGAAAACACAACAATAATTCCACATTAATCTATCACAAATCTCCACAATCATCTACAAACACATGTATCATAAAGGTTCAAGTTCAAAATGACAACACAACAATAACCCCACATTAATCCATCACAAATCTCCACAATCATCAACAAACACATATATCATAAAGGTTCAAGTTTGTTAACTAGTCATTCTTAGCAAAATTTAAAAAAAATACCCAACACATTCATCATTGGGGCGGATCTCATCCAAGCTTACGATAGACCCATAATCGTCTGAACTCCACATCTGCAATCACAAGAGGGAACTTTTTTGTGTTTTCGTCCCCTTCAAGTACTTTCATCAAATCCATTATGTCTCCTTGGTTGATGTACATCTCTTTTAGCCTTTCCAAGAGTGCTTGTCTGTTCACGTAATTTTGTGATGCTTGTTTGTCGAAAGCAACAACGATCATCTCGGAGGACTTCACTATCTTTGCAAGGGACAATGCAGCATCTTCCATCGATTTTGTACACTTTCGTCGTTGTGGAGGACCCCCTTGCAGTGACCGATGCAAATTCGTTCAATGATTTGGTTGTGTTTCCTCCACATCATTTTTTCCCTCCAAGTCATCCACCAGATCGGTCATCGGAGGAAAATCATTCCCCGAGACTACTCGATCACCTATCGCAGCGTCGTTACCAAAGACCGTAAGCAAATCATAGTATCTGGGACATAGTTTTTCCTTCATCTTTGCTACCATATGTTTTTCCTGAAAGTTGACATTCGAGAAGCAAAGTTAAAAATCTAACCAAATGAAACCAGCATATAATTAGTAGACAAAAGTTGCATGAATATAAACTCAGTAGACTACTTCGGGTGTTTTCATGTTGCTAACAAATATTATTGTATCCCCAAATCGATAGAGGAGAGATGTTTGGATCGAGAGAGGAGAGAGAGGATCTGATCTAGAGAGGAGAGAGAGAAGTACCTCTTCTTCTCCGGTCGATCTAGAAACACGCGCGTGCGCGCAAGAGAGAGAGAGAGATATTTCCAATCAAACTCCAGAAATCGAGAGAGAGAGAGAGAGAGGAGAGAGGAGAAATAATTATTTCCATGAATTCATTTCATGTGGGCTGGCCAAAAATTATTTTCCACAATTTTGAAAGAAAATGTGAAAAATGATAAATTTTTGGAAAATAATTCTATGAAAAATATATGCTATCAAACACACACATTGTTGCAAAATTTAAGATGAAAATTTTCCATGGAAAAAATGGTCAATCAAACGCACCCTAAGGGGCATTTGGTATGCGAAATACTATATAGCCGGGAATTCTATATTCCCGGGAAATTCCAATGAATTAAATTCCATGAAAAATTACATTCCCATGTTTGGTGACAATATAAATATTTTCGGGAAAAAAATAAAAAATAATAATAACGAAAAAAATGAACAAATATAAAAAAAATCGGTAAAGACGACAAAAAATCGGTAAAAATGACAAAATAACAAAAAAGGACAAAAACGATGAAAAACGACAAAAAATCGGTTAAAAAGACAAAAATGACCAAAAAGCGACAAAAAATGTATAAACGACAAAAAATAACAAAAAAGGGTAAAACGACAAAAATAACCAAAACACGACAAAAACGACATAAAATTGGTAAAAACGACAAAAAAAAACCAAAATACGGCAAAAACGACAAAAAACAATAAAAAATCGGTTAAAACGACAAAAAATCGGTTAAAATGACAAAAAATCGGTTAAAAATAACAAAAAATCGGTTAAAACGAAAAATAAACCAAAAAACGACAAAAACAAAAAATAATCGATAAAAATGACAAAATGGACAAAAAATCGGTTTAAACGACAAAAAATCGGTTTAAAACGACAAAAATAATCAAAATGTGACAAAAACGACAAAAAATCGATAAAAGCAACGAAAAAATCGACAAAAATGACAAAAAACGACATAAAATCAGTAAAAATGACCAAAAAGCGACAAAAACGACTAAAAATCGGTTAAAACAAAAAAAAAGCTACAAAAACGACAAAAAATCGCTTAAAACGACAAAAATTGACAAAAAAGCGACAAAAAGGACAAAAATAGGGTAAAAACGACAAAAATAATCAAAAAGTGACAGAAAAGACAAAAATGGGTAAAAAGACAAAAAATTGCTTAAAACGACAAAAAATTGGTCAAAACGACAAAAATGACAAAAAAGCGATAAAAACGACAAAAAAAGAAAAAATGTTCAAAACTAATCAAAATTGATCAAAAAAGAAGAAAAAAATTTAGACAATTTTTTTTGCCCTACCCACCTATTCTCAAGAGATAGAATTCTCATGTTTTGTGGGTAAACTATTTACCCGGATATTTATAATTCCCGGAATTAAATTTTTTATAAGCCAAACAAACATGGTAATAGATTCCCATCTTAAATTTTTCCGGAAATAAAAAAAATACCGCATACCAAACGCCCCCTAAATGATGAATTATAAGGTCCAAAAAACCGTGTTATAGTAATGACATGGGAGAATGGAACTAGGATTGAGATGTTTGTTTGTAACAAGGTTGATCAGCTGAATTGGTCATAGGCAGTGTATAACCTAATGAAAGTGTGAGGGCAGTCAAGAAGCTGCATGTACAGGGTGGTGGCTGTAATTCACAAATATCCATCTGAGGCCATCCTTTTACTGCTGATTATCAGTTGCATTGGATTATGGAAGCGGCATTTCATGAAGATCAAACGAATTCCCTCCAACAAAATAAATTATATCTAGAGGAACTTGAAAGGATGCTTCTCAATTGTGATAGCTTAAGCTCTTAAACTACAAAGCCAAAAGCTATCTTTAGCTACCCACCAACTGTCTAACTACATTTTACAGCACATGTTTTTTCTCATACTCAGCTACATGTGGCTAAGATTTTGGCATCAAAAGTCAATTGGTCATAGAAACTTTGTTATTTCTTTTATTTTGCTTCCCTATACTCCATATTATAATCCCATTATGATGGGAAAAGTCTTGATGACGACGATTATGATTGTGGAGATTTCACAATACCACTTTCAGTTGAAGCAAAGAGCATAATAAAACATCTGGCATCTGGCAATCGTCAACCCTCTGACTACAAACCGCTTGCCTGCCATGTTATGAAAATAATAGAAGGAAAAGAAAAAGAAAAGAAAAAGAAAAAAAGAAACATAGGAAAGAGGTAAATCTTCAAACGTTCTTGATGTCTCGACGTAAGAGAGTATTCAAAAGCTGACAGGTCCGGTATACCCACCTGTGATTTTGTTCCCAGTTCACCAGCATCTTTGCATAAGAACCTCTGAACACATTGGAAGATGTTATTGAGTTTTTCTAACTAAAAACAATTTATTTGACAGAGACATTAATTAAGAACGTTAAAAGGGTTCTTTTCTGTCCCTCCGACTAGAACTGGAATTCCACCGGAGGTCAGCTAAAGATACTCAGACTGGATAACAAAAACAAAACAAAAAACAAAACAAAAAACCAGTAACTACTGACCATTTTGACACAAGGTCTAACAGAATATCTTCAGGTCACCAGCTAAGGACACTAGAACAGTATCCATAAACAAGCAGGAGGGGGAGGAAAGGAATAACATTATTGACATTCATTCACTGTTGCCAAAAGCAGCACCTGGAAGTTTTAGTAAGCAAAAATAGGTATATCATGTTCAACCATCTTCAGTTTTTCTGCCTATGACATTATGTATCCTACCGAATGATATGCCACATAACTTGCCATTGTAAAGTTCGGGCACCTTAACTTGATCCTAGGATATCAGAGAAACAAGTGACACAAACTCTGATGTTACCCGCCCCTTGGACCGTGTATTGATCACGAAATGCTCTGGGTATTTTCTTAGCAGGGTAAGCAGGCCAAACCAAGGCTTTCCTTGGGTCTTGTTCTGTGGCCAGTCCTCGGATGTCAGATACTTCCGTATCCTGCTGTGGTGCCATATATTGCCATACAGTTCAGAAAGCTGGATCATGACAATAAAGCTCTCTCAAATTAGATATTTTGCTATACACAGATTTACAAAATGTATAATGAAATAAAATGTATAATGAAATATCCCATATTTGGGCAAACAGACAGGTTAGATGTAAAAGCAGGACAATCACAAAGTAACTTTACAAACAATAGATCAGGAAGACCTGCAGCCATTGCCATGATAAATAGTACCAACATGGGCCATTAATCATGAAAAAAATTATAAATCTCACTAACTATTCCATGACATACTGTTGAGGAAAAGTATAAAGTAAAAGTATAAAGTACAAAAATGAAAAAGAACTGGAATCTCACCAGAAACTCCTCTTCCGGATGTGGAAGTATATGTAAGTCAATAGAAATGAGTGGGGCACTGCAACAAAATTTATATTTTGTATAAAAATTGATCATCAGAATACCATGATGAACCTGGACGAAATTTTATTTTCAAGTTTTCAATGACAATCACTAATTAAACTACATTGACTTGGCGTTTAGTACAGCTAATTTTTCCGTTTTCATCACTGGAATACAATACACATGATTATGAAACCTTGTCCAGTAATCTGGATTGACTTTCTAAATCATTTATCACTGATTAACATCATACTTTGAGCTACCAACTTTATTGTCAATCGTAGAGCCTCCAAAGCTCCTGTCTTTCATATAATAGTAAAACTAGCTTTGGTTCATGTTTGATATTGGAGGGTTTGCAGTTTCCATGCAGTTTCCGTCGGCATATTGGCCCTAATGGCAAATGAAATTTGTTTGGCTCCCATCATTTTCCGTTTTGGCCATACGAAAACAACCGAAAACGGCAAATGGTAAATGCTTAAGGAGGCACCAGTTGTCGTTTCCATTTGAAATGGTAGAAGTTCCAGTTCCAATTCAAATGGGAACCAAACTGGCCCCAAGTCTTTCATATAAAACTAGGATTGCCATCAATCTTATATCATGATGGGAAAAATAAATAGAAATATTCCTACTGACACAGAACCCTAACCATCTTCCTAACATGATTATCAGACTATCATTCTTCTTTTTTTCTTTTTTTTTCTTTTTACCAAAAGAAAATCCAAAAAAAACATGCTTGATAAGTTCTATCTGAACCGTGAGATATGGTTAGCTATAAATAGCACCATTGTTTGGACAAGTCAATGATTATGACCAAGGTTGTAAAAGGCGTGGAGACCAAGGTTGTAAAAGGCGTTAGGCGCTAGTCAGGTGGGCACCCGACGCCTAGTGCCTAGTCAGCCTAGGCGGTTGCCTAGGCAAGCGTCTAAGCGGCCGCAACTAAAAAAAAAAACAAAAGACAATTTGCAGAAAAAGTCCATAAAAACCAAAAGCATGCATAGCCGGGGGTCAAGAGGGGCCTAGGTGGGCGCCTAGCGGGCACCAGACGCCTAGCGCCTAGGCGGCCGCCTAAGCCGGTTTTTTGAACACTTGTGGAGACGAGAAATTTATTCTTTCATATTGCACTTTTTAATCTTTGAATGCTCAGATTCAATCTCGCAACAGCTATACTAGGAGTATTATAACCTTATCAACCAGGAATTATGATTTAAATGATAGGAGTTACCATATTTTAACTTCAGCAGCTGCTTTTTAAAATAACATGAAGACTTTAAATTTATAAACAATAGATTAAATCTTAGTGGCAAATGGAAACAAGTTTAGGTTTTTGAAGATTCCAGTATGTTCAACATACACCAACAAGGTTGTAAATGTTGGGCAACATGTTGGTTTCATGAGTCAAATGATACTATTATATATGAAAAAATGTTGAGTGATTTTAACATCTCATGTAAGGGTGTGCACATTTGGGTCAAACCGGACCAAACTGAACCGATCGGTTTTTACCGAACTGATGGTCCGGTCGGATTGGTTCGACTAGACTTTTTAAATAACCGACCGGTTTGATTCGGCTGCGGTTTGGTTTTTCCAAAAATCTTTTAAAATTGAACCAAACAGAACCCATGTTAATTACTTAATTAGAATCGGTTGGGTCCATCCATATTCACTATCCAAGTCATGAGAGGGAGGCGGGCGGCTCCGGTCTTCTCATTTCCTTCTTTCTAGATACTCCAACATGTAGCAGCAACAATAGGCATTTTCCCATAAAATAATCACATGACCATTGGTTTAGAATAAATAGAACTTGAAATAGCTATAGCATCCAATAGAGATGTAGGAACAAGATTACACTGGAACAGTGGAATATGAGATGCTAATGGAATGGATCAATATATGAACAACGAACTTACAAGTAAAAAAAGATGGCTACCATCTTCAAAGCTTCACTGAGATTATTAACAACTTTACTATGTGATGTCTGTGAATGTGAATTGGCAATGCTTCATTGTTTCTTTTTTAAATTTTTGTCTGTGATCAAACCGACTAGCCAAACCGAACCAAATCGAACCAAGTCGGTCAGTTTCAAAATCGAACCGACCAGTTGGTTGGTTTGGTTCGACTGTGAACAGATTAACTTTGGTTCGGCTGCGGTCGTGACCAAATAGGTCGACTACCGATCGATGCACACCCCTAATCTCATGAGTCGCAATCAATTTTTTGATTCGACAGCAATCAATTTTTTGATTCGACATGTATCCTTACAGTATTGATCCCTCGAATGGACTGATACGATATTGATATAATAACTCAAAGCATATCATACACAAGTAAATCTCATATTACAAACATACTTTAACGAGTAATCCAACTACTTTAAATTTAGGATTTATCGGTATATCTTTGCGGATGCCTTAACCGCACACATGTCCGATCTCTAACGGTATCTACACGAGCAAGTCGACCACCAAGCGGTCCAAGTCATGAACTCCTTCACAATCAGTGAACTAAGTAGTTAAAAACCGTTATATATCGGTTAAATAACTGATATATAATGGTATCGGTCCGGCACCGATTTTTTTTTGAAAATATCGGTACCGATATTATCGGCCGATATGACCGATATATCAGTATATATCGGTTTTGAAAAAAAACTGATATATAACGGTTAGGTTTTGTTAAATCAAAAAATCGGAGAGAGAGAAGTACAAGGTCACGAAGTGTTATAGATTCACTCTTCTCACTTGTTCACGATGATGAATATAAGGAGGATGAAGAAGATAAAGATTAACAAACTAGAAAAGAAGGTGGAGAAGATGGTGATGGTGAAAATAAAGAAAATGAAATTGAAGTTGAGGCTAATGAAGATTATTAGATGTTGAAACTTGAAAGTTGAATTGAGATCTTTTTTGTTTTCATATTAGTTGAACCGTTTTGAAGTGGTACTTTTTATATTGTAATGTTGATTTGGGTATGAACCATTTAGTTTTAATGCTTTAAGGAAATCTTCTTGCATATTTTATAATAGATAACTATTAAGTGTGTTGCTCATATATAAAAACTGTTAAAAATACAAACCGATATTTATCGTTATAAATCCGATATATCAGTGATATATCAATCTCTCTACTTACCGTTATCATGAAAAAACCATTTTTAACTTCATAGTCAGTGAAATCAACAACCCAACGAACTCCCAAAAATCCCCTTGAAATGACTCCAAAGCACAACGATTGTGCTGCTACTACTGCTATTCTGCCATATAACCAACCAATCGGAAATCTGGTCAGATTTTCGATTTCGTCGGGCTACCTGAGAATCGAGAAGAGAAGAAGGTTCGAAGGATTCTAGGGTTTTACTTGTTGGAGCTCTATATGAATTTACAAATATGATGGTTATGATTTCAGCAATACCCTTGTCTCTCTCTATATATATAGGTTTAGGCAAGGAATAAACTTGGTAGGTTGCTAGGTCTCCTAATTAGGATTTAATTAAAAAATCTTATTCCATATCAATCCATAGATTCTTTTAGAATCTTCTAGACAATTCTAGACCCCTCTAGAGCATCCTAGATGCTGATCTAATTCCTAATTAGATTTTTACATAGTTGACCAAGTCAACATCTAATTGACTCACGTGCTAGCATGAGTCAACACAGTTGACTTAGGTCAATCGGACATTGGCCAACTACTATTGAACCCAACACGAACCTGAGCAATGCTCTTGTGGTCGACCAACTCTTGTGTGTGTGACCTATTAGGCTCAACACCAAAATAGCCGCATTGGATAAAATATGACCCGACACTTATGTTATCAATATCGGATCAGAAATCTGATGGGATTTTCGAGTATCTAGCTCTATAACCATTTTCTTAGGAACGTTCTTTGTTGACTAAGATTGACACCTAACAATGTGTCATCGTCACCATATGGTGTAAGTATGTTTAGCGACATGCACTCAAGAACATATTCGTGTTCCCTTACCATGCAATGCAGTCTTTCTGTTAAACTATGATCCGACTAGACTTACGACCCAGATAATATGTCAAGTCGTACTCGTCATAGTAACTATTTGTCTCGATCTCGTATGTTCAACACTCATGTATCGAATTCCGAATATGACTCCTCTACTCACAAACCACCTTGCACAAGAATTTCTTGAGTGTAACATGTCAGATCACATAGCACGCTACTTTCCTCATATACTAGGAGTGATAGATTCCTTATTGGTCATGTACTACCTTCATGAGTGATTCACCACACCAATCTATGGCTGCTGCAATCCTTGGATTCGCTAAAGGTACAGAGTCAAAGTGTGGGTGTATACTCATAAGATACCATAGCGACCTCAGGTCCAAGACCATTTACACTATTGACATGAAAGACATCCCTATTGACATTAGCATATATCATTCATTAAGAATTTCTTGTTGGTGTCGTTCAGTGAACTCGTTCAACCAATTAAGCACTTCGCTAAAGTGTCAATTAAACCAACAACTTATGAGACTAGTTGCACTCATCCTATGAGTTTGATGTAGAGTACACAGACCTATTCAGTTTCACCAATCTCTCTTTTGGTGAACCTATGGCTAAGAACATCTATAAAGTAATGCTTAAGGCATTCATATCTCATCCAACGCAGTATTAGTATCGGACCCTTCCAATGAGTACCGAGATCGACGGGATCGGTGGGATCGACTGTATCGACGGTTTCACATCGGAGTATCGATTTTGTTGGTATCAAAGAACAAATAATTATTAATAAATTATTAAAAATTTAGAAAAAAAATATTTTATAAATTTAGGATTAATTTTAAGTATTTTTTGTATTGTTTATTAGTAAATTTGAAATTGAATAAAATAATAGTCACCCTTGCTGATTATGTTACCTACGATAAATAAATTTTCTTTATTTACATGTTATTTCACAACCTCACAATGCTCTTACACCTTCTTGATTGTTTTTTTTTCCAATTTTCTCTCCCAAAATAACTAGGAAAGAGACCCTCAATGTCGGTATCGGTTAGTATTAGTGATCGGTATCAGTTTAAGACATGTCAAACCGTACTGGTATTAGTCGTACCGTATCATATCGATATCGACCGATGGTGAAAACTATGCATCCAAATCAGCTCATAATAGTAAGAAATTCACCCCCTTTACTCTTTAGACTTTATCACATTATCAACAATTATATAATCACAATCTAAATATGATAAATAAAATCCATTAAATTAATAATCAAAATATTTGTAACATTCTGCGATATTTGTACAACTGAAACGCTTTTCAAAGTTTCAAATTAGCTGCTAGAGCACATCACTTTCAGTCCTCTCTACGTTTTTTTTATATCCTTTATGAACAATGCTTACCTATGTCTACTAGGTTGTGAAAAGCGTTAGGCACTAGTCGGGTGGGCACTCGCCGCCTAGCGTCTAGTCCGTCTAGGCAGCCGCTTAGATCTAGGCAGTTCAAAATTAAAATAAAAAAATCCAAAAAAACCTACTAAAAATTGCAAAAAAAAAAATTCCATAAAACCCCACAACATGCATAGTCGAACGTCAGGGGGTCTAGGCGGGCACCTAGGTGGACATCGGGCGGGCACCAGGCGCCGCCTATACCGCCTTTTAGAACAGCGACGCCTAGGGGCTTAATGAACCAAGCTATTCACGAGCCGGCTCAAGCTCGGTCCCCTGAAAAGCTCGTGAATCGCATTTTTAGCTCGAAAGCAAGAACCCGATCCTAAGAATAGGCTTGTTAGATAAAAGAGCACAAACACGAGAGAAGAGTATATATATACAATTCGTATAAGCACTTTCAATTTGATATTAAGCATATTGAACTACATTATTTCTTTTGGACAAAGTGCATGTGCTGAAAAACTAAGTCAATATTAGGCTTAAGTTTGTCAATAATTCAATCTCATCAAGCTTTCTCATATTAAAAAGCTGCTTGCGAACCGAGCTCGAGCTCATGAATATTATAGAGAGCCGATCTAGAGCTCAATTTTAGGCTCATATAAAGCTCGAGCTCTATTTTTCCTTAGAGAGTCGAGCAAGAGAATGGGGGTGCTCGCGCAACGCTCAAGTCGTTAACACCCCTACCTACGTCCACCTATTACAAAATTTCCAACATTCATCCAAATAATGAATTTATGTATCTCGATTTTTGTACAATTTTCCCTCTTTGTGTCCTGGTTAACATAAGTAAACATGTCTTTCAACTCGAACATTTTTGTAGTCTGACTAAAAAATTCCAAGTAGCCGCAACCTTTAAATGGGAACATAGGTTGACCAACTGGACATAGAAAAGTATAGTTCACCTAGTAAATTTTATTCAACGTTATGTATATATATTTGCCTTGAACACTATCTCAGTTTCAATATTAACAATATATCAATCTTACTGAAGGGGTCTCACTTAGGGGCTATTTGGTTGCTTGCAAGTGCGTTGCAAGTGGCCTCTTTTTTTGCAAGTGCGTTGAAACTTAGCTCATTTCGCACATTTGGGTTATTGTAAGTGTATTGAAAGTACATTGAAAGTGTCACTTTTAATAAACTTTCAATGCATCTGCCCCCAAGAGAAGACAATTTCAATGTTTGGCTAGCCATTGCAAGTCAATTGAAAGTGGAGAGCTTGGTTGCAAGTGGAGAGTTTATAAGTTGCACTAGAAAATGAGTGGAACTCGTTGCAAGTGGAGAGCTTTTTTTTCTTTTTTATTAATTCAATTGGATTAATTTATTTGTTAATTTTTCTTTAATTGAATAGGAACACACTTTTAGAATATGTTATTAATTAATTTTTCGCTAATTAATATATTTTGATAATCAATATGTTTCGTTTAATTAAAAATAAATTTTAGTTAATTTTACGTTAATTAAGATATTTTAGTTTTTTGCAAATTTACTTTTTTGTTAATTTTGGTTATTTAATTTTTCGTTAATTAAATTTTCTTTAATTAAGAATATTCCATTAAATAATTTTTCGTTAATTAATATATATTCGGTAATTAATATTTTTCGTTAAATAAATCATTTTGATAATTAAATATGAACTAATATATTTTGATAATTAATATTAATTAATATATTTCGTTAATTAAATTTTGTTAGTTAATTTATCGTTAAATAATTTATTTTGTTAATTTTTTTAACTATTCGTTAATTAAAATTCGTTAATTTTTCGTTAATTTCAATTCTCACTTCCAATTTCATGTTGTCATCCAAACATTGGAACTCCAAACTTTCAATTCCTACTTCCACTTGCATGTTGCCATCCAAACAAAATTGCTATGAAATTCGGACAAAAAAATATCTATCCGAACACATTTTGGAAAATGACACCACTTGCATTACAACATCTTTCACAATTTCAAGAATTTGCAGCTATCCAAACAACCCCTTAGTGCACTTTTACAAGTGAGTCTAAATAAATGCATTTGACCTGAAATTGCACAAAGACCTAGACCAATTGAGAAAATGTCTCTCAAGTATGATCTGATCTTATACAAGAATGCACTCCATAAAAATGCAGATAGATTTGTCCATATCTGATTTAGTGTATGGTGGTTACACTAACTGTACATGTCTTCCATTTACCGACTGGTTACTACCTAATAGTTAGATTCCACACACGTACCAGCCATTTATTTATAAAATTTAAACCTATCATCCAGGAAGTCCTGTATGTCACAACCCTTCCAGGGTGGTCGTGCCTATGTTAAAGGATTTCACGAAAAAATGGCTTCAAAAACTGACTAACGGCCGTAGTCATGCTCAAAACTTGATGTGCTTGTACTTTTAATTACAAATTGCTATAACTTGCGATAATGTGACTATGAGATGAAATATCACCCTTTGTCTTAGACTTCAATTATATCTCTAATAACAAATTATTCGGCCAAGCTGCTCCATTTACTGTCATCTATAAAGCAATAAATTTATATTCCATAATGTTATGCATCTTCAGTCTTGTTAAATTAATAAACACATATTTCATGTCATGATATTTTTCATGGCCGACCAATATTATTCCAAACCATATTGCTTCCTTACGAGAACGGTTGTGGAAAATGAGCACGTCCCATCATCGAGTACCGAGTCAAAGCTTGTTTCTTTGGCCTCAAAGAAATGACATTTCGGTGCAGGAGAATTTTTACCATTAGTAAAATTTGACTCATCGGAACTATTCGAGTTAGAATCTTGGGTAAGCAACACGAGTTTTTCAGATCTTAAGGCTCTAAATACAATTACACTCTTGTACTACATCCAATGAATTTGTCTTGGATAATACAAAACAACATTTTTACATGTTCAGGTACAGTATACTACATACATAACCTAATATGTCGAGTATACACAGCTGGGAAACAAACCTTCCCCCATTCTTTGCTACCTTGATAGACAGTATGTTCAATTTCATCTAAAATGAGACAATGTCCATGAAATTATTAAGAAGATCTTTTGGGAGGATCTTCTGATATCCAAAATTACATTGGCTTTATCCAAATCTTACATGATCGTAGAGAAAGGATTAGTTTCTATTCTCACGCATTTATTAATACCAAATATGACATCAACATATAAACAGTGAACATATTAACCTCGAGTCCTTTACATCAGAGTAGGTACCTCATTAGAATCTAGATTCCACAACCTGTTTAGATTTGGACGATATAGAGATCAATGAATACAATGTAATAACTTTGGCCTACAAGTATAGTTTAAATTGTTCATGGACTCATTTGCCTGATGCTTACATTTCTCATATGTGTATGACAGGAAGCTTTATCAGATAATTTATGTATTTTTGGAAAAGTTCCCCATGAATCCAAATTTCCTAATCTGAAGTCATACCCCTTA
This sequence comes from Iris pallida, assembly GCA_029216955.1. NCBI lineage: Eukaryota > Viridiplantae > Streptophyta > Magnoliopsida > Asparagales > Iridaceae > Iris > Iris pallida. The sequence continues at coordinate 5,904,791 of JANAVB010008798.1, read as the reverse complement.
TGCATAAAATTTCTTTTATATTACATATGTAGTTATAGTTCCCATATAGTTCTTTTCTAGTAAAAGATGTATGCACAGCTAGATGCAAAGCATGATTACTTGGACCATGCCAGAAATCCAATTTACTTACCCTAAAAATATTGTTATATGTCGAAATGTTTATTTTCTTGCCAAAACCTGCATCATGTAATCTGTTTTAACACAGCAATGGCCAAGCATACATGCTCAGCCTACAATAACTGGTCAGTGAATAGTAGCTATAGTGGATGATGTAATCGATATAATTAGCAAGCAATACAATTCATTTACTACAAAACCTCTTAGTGTATATGATTAGTGCCCATTAACATTAACTATTTTTAGGGTGGGGATTGGGAGATTTACAGTAAATAAAACTCAATTTGATAGTCAAAGGAAAGTTCTTGATTCAAAAATAAATATCTCATACAGTTTGAAATTAAGCTTCTTTAGAACCTTCAATAACTCGTATATGTATCTCAAAAAAAAATCTCATATATGACTATGACTGGTCTATAACTTTCTTCCTTCTCAGAGTTCCAGTAACTGCCTGAAACTCCTTTATGTGTTTCCTTACTAGATTTGTTAGTCCCGGGACATAATTTTTCGATAAAAAACTGAAAATTATGCAACACTTCAAAGAAGGTGCACGACAGAGATCCCGGAGGATTCTGAGAAACAAACACTAATGTGTAACTTCGATGAAGGCACAGAAGAATTCGTAGCAGCAGCGATGAAGATCCACTAACGTTTTCTGATTAAATCAGAAACGTTCTCGTTTAGAATGAGATAAAAGCGGATGAACAGAAATGGATAGAATGGCCTGCTGGGGTGAATGATCATCGGTGCTCAAAGCTTGATTCGCCCCAATACGAACAGCTTTCAGGAACCAGCAAGTTCGCCGGAGAACTTCGGAACACTCCGCTCTTCTGACTCCTCGGATGGCACGGAACTCTGCTCACAAAGTACCTCTCTTCTCTGCTCTGAACTTAGACAATTTCGTAAGAAAATTTATGATACTTAGTACTGTTCCCTGAGAGAGAAGAGAGGGACTTTATATAGGTGCGTAGTAACTGCTCGGTATGCAGAACGTTCAGGACGTAGAAAAAACCGCTCCGAACGTTCCGTAACAGCTCAAATCGTGCACATACACATATTGAGCCAACTGGCGCACAGCGCACGCCAATTAGCGCATAGCGTGCGCTAACAGTGCACAGCGCGCACAAACGCGCACCGCTGCGCCAACTGCGCACACGCGCACTATGCGCCAACTGCGCGCCAACTGGCAGCACCATCAGGCCGCACCAATTGGTGCGCCACTGGGTAGCGCCATCTTGTCGTGCGATCGGGCCACGCGAACGGGCGCGCGATCGGCTGCACAGAGGCTCGCACAACGGACGCAACTTAAGCGCACTATGCTCCTAGTGACGATGCTGACGTGCTAAGTGCAAAGTACGCCAACAAAAAGCCACATTACACCTCATGAGTCCATGAGTCTGAGATCGAGTCCGAGTCCGAGTCGGGACTTAGCTCCAATGGAATAAATTCCAAAAGCAAAAAGCATTAATGTTTACCATAGAGTCTTATCCTTACCTCCTAGTAAAATCATACACATGGTTTCCTCCTTAGGGTCACCACCCCATGTCCACATCTCAACAACATACCAAGTATATATTGAGATACAACTCATGGTGCTTTTCCAATGTGGGACTAAATAATACTAGACATGTATTGAGAGCAAGCTCTCTCTATATGTCAAGGAAAAAGCTCTAGCAATCCTTCGCACATCTCGATTTATAGATTTGAGTGTTCCCCACAGTAACTGTCCATCATGCATTAGGAGAGATGTCGCTGACGACTTGAATCTTCCCGCATGAGTCAAACAACATACTATAATACAAGAATGGACTAAGCCTTGAATTCTGTACCATAGCTACAATTCTTTCCACTAACATAATGTAGTTACATGTGCTTCTGACTGCACATTAAAGACCCTGTTCTGGTTTCAGTGTATAATTTTTGGCGTCTACAAGTTAACCCTCAAGAGACGGCCTGCTACCTCTGTCCATACACTATAGGTGAGTTCTTTATTAAAGAGATATGGCATGAAGCCTTGCACTTCCCTTGCGGTGCTACGCCGCTATGACATGGCCTAAAGCCAAAGCATTACCCCTACCCGAGAACCTCATCGTAGTGTCATACTACCGTAGCATGAGGTCACAAGCCTCTTTGTACTGCCAAAGTACCCAACATCAAGCCTTAGGCTTCCTTGCGGTGTTACGCCACAACGACATGGCTTGCAAGGCCGAGGCTTTACCCCTATCTGGGTACCTCATCGTGGTGTCGTAATATGAGGATATTCTCCCCTTTGTAGTGATGTCTACAACTCTTTAATTTTATCATACAACATTAGGCTTCCTGTCTATTTACGGTGCTACGCCGCTGTGACTTGGCTAGCAAAGCCAAGACATTATCCCTACCTAGAAACCTCATGGTGGAGTCACCCCATTGTAGCATGGAGTTTCACTCCTTGTAGTGTTGCTTTACCGTGCTTCCTGTAAAGCACACCAGGCATTCACTCTGCCTGAAAACTCATTAAGGCGTTTAAGCCATTCTAATCACAAGATTCATTTTCTGCAGAAAACATATAGTAGACAACAGTGGTTGTAGGTCCGTCGCCTTTCCATGCCACAGAGGATATGTACCCACTGTTCCTGATATTTTCTCAGTTTGTGGTCCTCCCTTGAACCAAAAGCTAGATGTCTAGTAGATTTTTCTTTGAACTAATAGCATAAAACTTTATGGTAGGATTGCAATAACATAATATCAGAATGCCTTCAAGCCTATTTTACTTACTATGTCATCGACCAGCTGACGCCTGATGTCCTTGGTGAACAGATCCGCTAGGTTCTCCTGACTCCGAACATCAATCACAGAATGACCCCTCTTTTGATGAGCTCGTGTACTATCCTGCGCTTTAACCGCACAGTCCTCTTCTTCCCGTTGAAGAGGTCATTTGATGCCACCGCCGCAGTCGCCTCGTTGTCGCAGTATATCGGTATTGCTGGTATTTGCGCCCCAACCACTGGAAAATCATATATGAGCTCCCAAAGCCATTTTGCTTCCTCCGCTGCGGTATCAAGTGTAGAGAACTCGGTTTTCATGGAGGAATGAGAAAGCATAGTCTGCTTCTTTGACTTCCACGATATAGCACCTCTCGCTCTCCAACTTTGAGCACCAGCTGGTATCATTGAAGCCTTCTACTACTGGCGGATCTCCACTGTAGTGCAGTGCATGTCTGAGTCTTCTTGAGATATCTTATTACCCGTTTCATAGCTTTTTAGTGCTCAATGCCTGGGTTGCTCGTGAAACGACTTAGCATTTCCACGGCGAAAGCTATGTCAGGCCTTGTGGCAGTAGTAGCATACATCAAACTCCGGATGACGCTTGCATACTCCAGCTGCCTGACGCTTTCCCTCGAATTAGGAATTCAATTTCAGATCACACCTATAAGGCATATTGATCATTGGAAGATCCTGATATCCCTAGCGTGTGATCATCTTCTCAATATAATGAGACTGTGACAGCGCCAGTCCAGTGTCTGTCCGGATGATCTTGATCCCTAAGATCACATCAGCTTCCCCCAAGTCCTTCATACTGAACTTAGTCGAGATGAACTTCTTTGTCTCCGTGACACAGCCCATATCCGTACCTAGGATAAGCATGTGATCCACGTACAGACAAACGATTACACATCTTCCATCAGCGAACTTTGTATAAACACACTTGTCCGTCTCGCTAACCCTGTAGTCATTTGACCTTATAACCTTGTCAAATTTCTCATGCCACATCTTGGGAGCCTGTTTAAGACCGTACAAGGATTTCACCAACTTGCAGACTTTGTCTTCAAGATCCTTGACAACAAATTCCTCTGGCTGTTGCATGTAAATCTCTTCGGTCAGCTCGCCATTCAGGAAAGCAGTTTTTACATCCATTTGATGTATCACCAACTTATGTATTACTGCGAGAATAATCAACATTCTGATGGTGGTCATCCGGACTACTGGAGCATACGTGTCAAAGTAATCGATTTCCTGCTTCTGAGAAAATCCCTTGGCTACTAGCCTAGCCTTGAACTTGTCAATAGTTCTATCTGCTTTTATCTTCTTGAAGATCCATTTGCATCCGATGGGTTTTGCTCCTTCAGGAAGATCAACCAATACCCATATTATTAGAGGTGATTGAATCAATTTCATTGTCTATCGTCTCCCTCCAGAAAATAGCGTCTCTGGTCTTCTTCGCCTCATCATAGGTAAGCAGATCTGCTTCCACATGATAGGTGACAAAGTTATTTCCGAAGTCCTGCGGCCTCCTCACTCGCTTAGTTGACGGATCAGTGAGCTCTGGTTCAACAGTTGTTTCGACAACAACTTTTTCTTGGACTACGTTCTCATTGGAAGCTTTAGTTTCCTGCGCACCCTCATTGTTCTCCGGAATATCCGCAAGAACAATGTTCTTATGTCTTGCAAACTTGTCTTCAAAATATTCTGCGTCGCGAGATTCAATAATATGATTTGATTCAATATCAAGAAATCTCCAAGCATCACTCTTCTCGACATAACCCAAGAAGATCGTCTTAGTAGTCCTTATCCTGAGCTTCTGAATCTTCAGATCTGGGAGCTTCACATATGCCAGACTCCCCCGCACTCGAATGACATTCAAGTTAGGTCTGACTTTGAACCAAAGTTCATGAGGAGTAACGTCCGAAGTTGCATGAGGCACACTATTTAGAATAAAAGTGACCGTCAATGCAGCTTCTCTCCAGTAGTATTTTGGAAGACCCGCAGTCAACAGCATTGAGTTTATCAATTCTGTCAACGTTCTGTTCTTCCTTTTTGCTACTCCGTTAGATTGAGGAGAGTACGGAGCACTAGTCTCGTTGATAATTCCATGTTCTTTGCAGAACGATGCGAATTCATGAGACCGGTACTCTCCACCTCGATCACTTCTTATTCTCTTAAGTTGTTGTCCAGTTTGCCGTTCAGCCTCAGCCCTGAACTCTTTGAACTTCTCGAACGCTTCGTCTTTAGCCTTCAGCAAGTAAACGAACGCGTACTTTGAGAAGTCGTCGATGAAGGTTATGAAATACTTCATCCCGACCTTTGTAGAGAATTGTTTGAAGTCACAGATATCAGAGTGTACCAACTCCAGAAGATTTGTGCTTCGATTAACCCGAGAAAATGGTTTCCTTGTGATCTTCGTCTGAGCACAAACTTCACATTTATCTATCTTACCCCCACATTTGGAGATAAGTCCTAAACTAGACATTCTGTTTATTCTTTTACAAGAACATATCCTAGTCCATTATGCCACAACTCAAGAGTATAACCAGAATGAACGATTACATTAATTACATTGGACTGATTTACAAGCTGAATCTTGAACATTCCTTCGATATAAAATGCTTTTCCGAAGTATGTTCCTTTCATGAACATCACCATCTGGCCAGCATTGATGTCCATCCTTAGGCCTGCGTTACAGAGTAGGCCTCCCGAGATCAGGTTCTTTGCGATAGGAGGTACATGCTTCACACCTCGAAGCGTCAGAGACTTTCCTGAAGTCAGCTTCAACACCACCGTCCAGATCCCTTGCACTTTAGCTTGTGCCTGGTTCGCCACTATAACAACTTCAGAAGTTGGTGTATAGGTGGTGAACCATTCCTTACTTGAGCAGACATGGCAGGTGGCACCGGTGTCTACCCACCAGTCAGAGTCAGCCCCCACCGCAGTGACTTGAGCAATCATTGCAATAACGTCAATGATCATTGAAACATTACTAGGCTCACCTTACTCTGATTGTTTGGGCTTAGATTTGCATTCACTCTTGAAATGGCCCTTCTTGCCACACTTAAAGCAAGCCAAATATGAATTTGGCTTCTATTGTTTGAAGGAAGTCCCCTTCACTTTCAGATTGTTGGGATCCTTCTTCTTACTATGAGAAGCCGTCTGCTTTCCTTTAGATTCCTTGGTGTGAACCAAATTGACGTTAGCCATCTGTTTGGACAGAGCGTCTACCTTCAGTTGAGCCCTCATCTGATCCTCAACATAGATTTCTTGCGGGCGATCTTCGAGACTGATCTCCAACTTCTTCCTATGCATGTTTGCATAGAACTTACTCCACCCAGCAGGAAGCTTTGAGACGATCCCTCCAACAACAAATTTGTCGGTAAGAGACATCTCCTCATCTTCCAACTTCTGTCGCAGCTTCAGGAACTCCTTCACCTGCGGCAGCATAGTCTTCTCGTCTTTAAAGAGCCACTTGTGATATTTTTCAACCACAAATATTTTGCTCCTGTTTTTGTCATCTTCGTACAGTTTTTCCAGAGACACTCATATCTCTCTGGCAATTGTCTTCTTAGAATATGATTCTGCCAGGGAGTCCTCCATAGCATTTAGTATGAGAAGCCTACAGAGGCTATTATCCCTTCTCTATTTGGTCTGACTTTTAGTAGCAGCAGTAATTACGGCTGCAGATCCAGTTTCTGGAACAGTCGGTTCTTCCTCGGTTAGCACGTGGTCAACTTCAAAAAGTTGAAGATTGAGGCTAACCTTCCTCTTCCAGACTTGATAGTGCTCTCCATCAAATTGCTCTAACTTGCAGAAGTTAGGATTGATGAGTGAAGCATAAAAGTTTTCCATCTTGTGAAATCGAGCTTTGAGATTGTTAGTCCCGGGACGTAATTTTTTGATAGAAAACTAAAAATTATGCAACACTTCAAAGAAGGTGCACGGCAGAGATCCAAGAGGATTCTGAGAAACAAACACTAATGTGTCACTTCAATGAAGCCACAGAAGAATTCGTAGCAGCAGCGATGAAGATCCACTAACATTTCCTGATTAGATTAGAAACGTTCTCGTTTAGAACGAGATAAAAGCGGATGAACAGAAATGGATAGAATAGCCTGCTGGGGTGAATGATCACCGGCGCTCAAAGCTTGATTCGACCCACACGAACAGCTTCCAGGAACCAGCAAGTTCGAGGAAGAACTTCGGAACACTCTGCTCTTCTGACTCCTCGGATGGCGCGAAACTCTGCTCACAAAGTACCTCTCTTCTCTGCTCTGAACTTAGACAATTTCGTAAGAAAATTTCTGATACTTAGTACTGTTCTCTGAGACAAAAGAGAAGGACTTTATATAGGTGCACCTAGTAACTGCTCGATATGCAGAACGTTCAGGACGTAGAAAAAACTGCTCCGAACGTTCCGTAACCGCTCAAATCGTGCACATACACGATTGAGCCAACTGGCGCACAGCGCACGTTAACAGCGGACAGCGCGCGCAATCGCGCACTGATGCGCCAACTGCGCACACGCGCACTACGCACCAACCGAGCGCCAACCGGCCGCGCCATCAGGCCGCGCCAACTGGCGCGCCACTGGGCCGTGCCACTGGGCGTGCCAATTGGGCACCGCCATCTGGCCGCACGAACGGGCGCGCGATCGGCTATGCAAAGGCTCGTGCAACGAGCGCAACTTAAGCGCACTGTGCACCTAGCGGCGATGCTGACGTGCTAAGTGCAAAGTGCGCCAAAAAAAGCCACTTACACCTAATGAGCCCATGAGTCCCGAGTCCGAGTCCCGAGTCCGAGTCCGAGTCCGAGTCGCTAAGCCCCTACGGGGCTTAGCTCCAATGGAATAAATTCCAAGAGCAAAAAACATTAATGCTTTACCATGGAGTCTTATCCTTACCTCCTAGTAAAATCACCCACATGGTTCCCTCCTTAGGGTCACCACCCCATGTGCATATCTCAACAATATACCAAGTATATATTGAGATACAACTCATGGTGCTTTTCCAATGTGGGACTAAATAATACTAGGCATGTATTGAGAGCAAGCTTTCTCTACATGTCAAGGGAAAAGCTCCAACAAGATTATCATATGACTTAACTCCATTTCTTTCCAATAGAAAGGTCAATCAGTATCCTGTAGAACAGATATATATATATATATAATCTATATATTCAACAAGAGAAAACTTTTGGCCACAATCGTACTAGAGATGTAACCTAAAAAGACTCGCTTCAACTGAAAGAAACCAAACAAGACTGCAACAATAAGGATAAATCTAAATGATATCTGTATGTTGTGTTCATTACTTATTTATACGAGAAAGTTCTTGAACACATGGACACCAATACATGTGTCAATTCTTATGTGTCCACAGTCCATCAATGATAGATGTCCAGATCAATCAAAATTCTTAGATGCACAAATTTAGCAGGTCCACTGACTTCACTCAAGTGCCAACTCTTATAACAAACTTTAGCTCTTTCAGAGCGTGGACTGTCAATTGATATGTGTTTATATTGATTCAAGAAACAGGATTCTTAACCTATCCAGAATTCTAGTTCTCACTGTTTTAGATGTTAGATAACAATCAAGCTTCTTACCTGTGCTTATCATATCCCTCCTAAAGTTCAAATTCCATGTACAACTTTTTTCAACTCTCTCCAATACACTATATGTTGACTAGAACATTACATATACATGTTTTTGTAATTTTTAGAGCATAATCAGCATGATTGTTTCACTTCACAAAGTGCATGCTGGGCCAATCAAATGGACAATCTACACCATTCATTGTAATCTGCTCAAATGATCCTGGTGTTCTCTTATCCAATACTTTGCTCATTTGGCAAACACTTGATGCAAGACCAAAGTAATCCTCAACCATGATATTTGATATACATGTAAAAAGTTTAAGGTGCAAGGATCGTGATCAACAGAGAAAAACTACTTCAGCATATACTTCAGAAAATGGGAATAAATACGTCAATAATGCCTAATGATAAACTGAGTGTGCAAAGCTGCACATATTAGGAAGACATGTAATCCAATGTAATGTTGAGACTTGAGACTAACCTCTGCATGAAGCTTATCCATGGGCATCCACTCTCCTGGACCACAAATATCAGACAGCACATTACCTACACATGAGACAACATCTTTCTCTTCTAATTGCAAGAGCTGCAAATTATCTGATTCTCTATTAGTATCAGCCCTTGACCTTGGCTCTGGTTTCTTCCCTGTTGACAAGGACACAATGTCAGAGAAACTTGAAAACTAAGTACCTGGTCCTAAAGTCACAATTCTTATGTGATTGAACAAAAAGCATAACTAACCAAACAAAAGTACAAGGAAAACATAGTACTTCAGGTTCACTAAGATGCAGGGTAAACCAAATTCCAGATTGTTGACATATAAGAAAACATGTGAAAAAGTCAAAGTCAAGAAATAGTTACAAACTTACAATGTTAATATTAAGAGAGAGAAAAGCTAGAACTAATACAGCTGAAGTCACAACATATAACAGTTTAATTCCTATAGCCATTGGTGTATCACATGCTAGGTTGCATGGACACGGACACGGACATAATAAACATTCAGACTACAGCCTTTTTAGAAAGAAAAAAAAAGGGATGTGGGTACAGCATGGACACAGTTATATGTATATGCATGAAAACATACTTATACACATTCTATACATTAAATCTTAATAACATCCTTAAGCATGTTTTTCAGATAGTACATACGTTCCAGAAGGTTCTAGAAAGGATTCACCTGTAAAAAAATGTTATTTTCTCCTATCTCAATTATATTTGGCAATTGGCAATATCATCAACATGCCAAGGTCACCTTCAACAATGTTTTGGGCGGACCATATCTACGAGTATCAAGAAAGTATCATATCCGATGTGTCCGATACGAATGTGGACACATATACAGTCCTCCCGAGGAGTATCCATGCAACATAGTTCACATGCATTACTATACCTAAATGATGGATTTTAATATTCTATAGTATCATAAAAACCATATACCTAGACTACATAGAAGAAGTTAAAGCAAGGTTGGAGTTGAACGTCAACTGCAGCTAGCCACCTTGGTGAAATGCTACAGGAAGAAAGGTTTTTAGCATAAACCCTCTTTTATATGTGGATCATTAGAAATCTCTCTCTCTCTCTCTCTAGTATATAATATAAGGGGTTACTTTTATCATTCTCTACAACATTACCGGTTTGACTGCCAGTAGAGAGGCAAACGAACACAGAAAAAGTTCTGATCATTGTTGGCATGTAGAGGTGATTTCTGCTAATTTTACCAATAATTAAAACCTAAAGAGTTTCAATATCAGGAAATTTCAAAATATCATGATGAGAAAATTAAATTTCATATACACCAACAACTACAGATGCCCCACTTGATCAGCAACTAGGAAGACCAGACGCCTAAATTGGTGGCATGTCCATGTTGCGTCATGTTGGAAATGCATCGAGCACAAAACAGAAACTCAAAAATACAACTTGGACACACTCAAATCAGTATAGTGTCTGTGTTGCTGTGACTGTATAGTGTCGTGCCGCCTTGCAACATAGATGCCCAATAATCCAAGAATAAAAGAAAAGGTATATTTATAGATAAAAAAGAAGTCAAGGAAAGGTGAATATTATACTAACCCAATTTTTCATCTCCCATAGTACTCCAAACTCTTACACATTAACCCCTAACTCTTTTACTAAATAAAGTACCATATCAAGATTTCTACTTCTCCACTACTCTTATAATTTCTCTAGCCTACATGTCTTTCTAAGGCATATGCTACTACTTTAGTTCCAAGTAACAGGTTTCGCAAGGAACCAACTTATCGGCATTGAAGCATCCTTAGTTCAATGGAAACTCCAAAACATGATCAATTCTCCAGATTCACAAAAGCCAATAGCAATGTGTAAAGACTCAATTGGACACACCAGAACAAAAAACATTTCTCACATCTAAAACCCATCTCAACCCAGAAATACCCAAGAGGAATATTAGAACATACACATAATAATACATAAAGCAGATCAGTTTTGCTAATCATGTTGCCCATCCAAGTAAAAGAAACCAGTGTCCTGTAAACAACCCATATGCACATAAACCAGCATGCTTCTCCAAAATAACAAGCATCCCCTAAAATTAGTTATCAAAATTACCAGAACCAAATTTCATCACATCTAACCCCAAAATACAACCCATCGTAATCTCGCTAGGCCAAACCCACAAATTTACAAACATCCAATCAATATCTAAAAAAGAATCCAAAAAAAAAAAATTGAGCTATCTATACAACAGCAACAAACATGCAACTGAAACAATAAAAATACATTCCGAGTCTCTAACCATTTTCAACAACCCTCACCTCTTGTAAGCTTCCCTATAGGCCTTACCAACCTCCATTTAATCATTCAAACTATCCAATTCACAGAAAATAAACCATTTTCGATATCAAATCCACCTTCCAAGTTCCAACACCACCACCACCCCTCCCCCCAAGCTTCCCCGTGTGCACCACGATTAACATTATTCGTTTCTTATTCTTACTCCTCAATCCTCAATCCTCAATCCTCATATTGTCAAATCACCCAATGTGTAAGATCCAAAATCGCAAGCATCCATAAATATCTAAATTACATGGGGAACTCCCCCAATTTATTCTCCATCTTCCGCATTATCGAACTGCCCTATTACAAACATCTCCAAAATGACAAACAGCCCCCAATATGAAAGTTGCCTAAATGCAACTATCCAATTTCGTAACAATCAGTCCTTATGAAAAAAAAATACAATGCAATATTCATCACATTCTAAACCTAGCTAGCTATATGCATAGAGAACAGTAGAAAGAGGAAATTTCATACTAACCCATCTTCGCCGGCGCCGGCAGTCCCACATGCTTCCCCCTCCCATAAACTCCCATGGGAACCTCTTCCTCCTCCTCCTCCACCTCCTCCTCCTCATCATCATCATCTTCCTCTTCGTCGTCCTCCTCGTCCTCAGTCCCGGACGAGGGTGACTGCAGCATCAGAGGAGGAGGAGCCCGCAGCCTTGGCAGGGAGGGGCGTCTGGGGTCGAATATCGAGCGGGTGGGGAGCAGGAAGTAGAACTTCTTGTCTCCCATCTGCAGCAGGTCCCGGGAGTCGAGCTTCACCGGCGGCCCGCCCCGCTCGTAGAGGACGCTTTCGACGAGGCAGCCGTTCTTGCCGAGGACCTCGAGCGCGAAGCGGCGGCGCGGGAAGTCGTAGAAGATGCGGGCGTGGTGGCGGGAGATGTTCATCCCGCCGCCGAGGCAGCCGAGGTCGACGTCAACGTCCGCGTGCTTGCTGCTCCGGCCGAGGACGATGGAGTAGGTCTGCATGTAGTACTCGAAGTCCTCCCCCTGAAGCTTCGCGAACCCCACCTCCATGTCGTTGCTGTCGCCACCGCCACCCATGGCGATGAGGGGATGGTATTATTTAGGTTTGGGAGATGTTTGATGTGTTGACACTTGTTTATTAGAGACGGTTATGGCGGTTGTATTTGGGATTGGGAAATTTGGTAGGGTTTCGGTCTATTTGGTTCATGTACTATGAAAATCTTTATTATACTGAGTTACGTATGTATTGCATGAACCAAAAAAAATATTACTAAAAAAAATTATTTGTCCCACCAAAATATTCTTCCCTATGTAACAGTTTACATATCGTCTGGCATAGCAGATGATAAGACAAATTTTAAAATTAAAATAAAATTTAATATTAAAATTAATATTAAAATTAAAATTAACATTAAATATTAGTATTAAAATTAACAGTAAAGGTTAAAATTAAAATTAACATTAACGTTTATATTAAAACTAACATTAACGTTAAAATTAAAAATAAAATTAACATTAATATTAATATTAATATTAAAATTAATATTAACGTTTAAATTAATATTAATGTTTTAAATTTAACAATAAAGGTTAAAATTAACATTTAAACATTAAATAAACGTTTAAATTAAAACTAACATTAACATGAACATTTAGCATTAAAAATTGGGGTAATTAAGTTTTTGGATTTTGTCATGTTAGTTGCTACGTCAAGAGGAATAGTTTGGAGGAAATTTTGGAGATACGAATAGCATTACTCTTAAATAAAAATTTAAATTATATTAAAATATTTTAAATATGATTTGAATATATTTTAGTTAGGATTTTCATATAAAAAATTCTAGAATTTTAGATATGTGTTTAATTAGATAATACCATATAACAAATTCTAAAACATATTCAATATTTAAATTATATTTAAACAAATTCTAAAACATATTCAATATTTAAATTATATTTAAACTAAGTACATGATATTATCTAACTTGTTATATGTTTAAATATATGTCCTAAACTTTTTTTTGTAACAACTTGATACCCTGAAAAAATTAGAACCAAAATACCCCTATGTAAAACTTGAAATTCTCTCTCCTCCCCCAAATCCCCGCCCCCCCTACCCACCCCTACTCACCCACCCACCCCCGGCTGCACCCACCGACCCCGACCCTCTTGTTACCCCGCGCCCGCTCCCCTACCTCCGGCTACACCACCGCCCCCCCTTTCTCTGTGGTGTCGTCGCCGCCGGCTGCGCACGCCCGGAGAGAAATAGGGGGTGCGGGGGTGGGTGGTCCAGTGGGGGCAGGACAGCGGGGGAGGGGGGGGACAACCGATAGAGGAGGTGGTTGGGAAGATAGGGGTAATTTTGTCTTTTTTAAAATTTTGGGTATCAACTTTATTAAATAGTTGATGGTATCAAGTTGTCGAGTAAAAAAGTTTAGGGTATTAAGTTAAAAAACTGGAATAGTTGAGGGTATGAAGTTGCAATTAAGCCTTTCTTTTCTTAAGTACGTAAGGAGATAAATACGCGATAGTTGGAGCTGTCAAATGACTGGGCCGACAGAATTTGTTAAATGTTCAGGTAGTTACAAGGATTTTATTTTTATTTTATTTATTTCTTAACTACGTAAGGAGATATATATAAAGCTGTCAAGTGGCCGGGCCTGGGCCGGCTCTCTCAAGTCCATGCACTATAATGGGCCGGGTCTAAGGGTGAAAAATATAAGTTCAGCCCGACACGCGACCTACGGCATGGTGGATTTCAGATCAGGCCAGGTCGGACCGGGGCGGGCTTGGAGCACTCAAGATGTAGCCATCAACCAATACCCACCATTATAATGTTAGTTTCAAGTTATAACTAAATATTCGTTTGCATCTTCTGGAATGTGCAAAGTACATATATCTTTCGTATGGGTAGCTCATAAGGTGATGAATATTACAGAAAGATGTGAACATCTTGAAAGACATAGGCTTCTCAAGAATACTTCCTAGCAAGAATGTTGGAGTAACTTGTCTTGTTTGGACTTGTATCAAATATATATATGCTTACTTACTAGATCCAAATGCTAGGATATGGCTGATGGTCTTTATGGTTTGATTGAACATAAATTAGTTAAGTTAGTCCCTTTTACCTCTTTTTTGGGTTGAGTACTTGTACAAGAATATTTTAAGATCATTTTGACCATCTCTTCATCCTTTTCTTATTTATTTTTGGGTTGTAAATGCAATATCTAGATTTGCAATCATTTTGGATGCAATACCAAATACAAGGACCTATTTTGACATTCAAGAGAGTAAAACTTCACTAAAACTTCTCGTGTCGTACCGGGCCGGGTCAGGCTGGGCTTGAGCTTAGGACCTGGTCTCTCTTATGGGCCGAGATATGAGATCCGACATGTCTCGATATACTGGGTCGGACCGGCCCTGGCCCAAGATTATTCGGGTCGGGGCAGCACATGGACCATTTTTTTCGAGTGGAGCTTTTGTCGGGCTAGGCAAGCCTAGCACAACTAATAGGTCTAGCGATAGTTAAAATGATTTTTTAATTTTTTTAAAATATATTAACTACTAGAGGATATACATACGACTTTGACAACTCATTTTTGAGCCGTTTTCAAGCCGCATTATATTAGTAGAGATAAAGAGAATTTTTTTGCCGATTTTAAGACGTAGTAGAGATAAAGATAAAGAGACCTGAAATCCTAAGCCGTATGTATATCCACACATAATAAAGGAAAAAAATTATATCCTTATAACTACTACCTTAGGTTAAAAATATATATGTTCAATATTCAAATCATTTTAAACTAACTACATGATATTATTTAAGCATATATATCCAAAGTTCTAGAAACATATCAATAATAAATTTTATTTAAAATTATTAAAATATATTCAACTATTTTAATATAATTTAATTTCTTTATTTTGGGTACATGTCTCGCATGTGAATATGACTAGTAAAAAATAATTTGTATTGGTGGGACGCGTTAAAGAAATTCATAAATTATGTGGATCAAATACTTCGTTTGTTGAATTTTTAAACATCATGAATCCACGTGTTAGAAAAATAAAATTGATGTGACTCTTTTGTTTCATAGGGAACTCCTAGTCCCAAGTTATGAGAAAGGGCCTACAACTTTTCGAGGGGATAATAACTACGTCAATGATTTTACTCCCAAAATCGTGTGGTACACACAAAAAGTCTACAAGACCCGCTTGAAATCCTTTCATTACTTCCCAATTCCACGAATCAAATAGACTATTGATAGAGAGAATGTTTGGGTTGCAAGAAGTGTGATCTAAAAGGTTGACTTGTTGTATTTATACTGGAACAAATTAACAATATTGACTAAATCGATGGATAATATAAAAAAGTCATACAACTATGAATATATATAGATGGAGAATGGACTATATCCGTGTAGGAGAAGAAATATGTACACTTATAGGAGAAGGAATCTATATATGTATAAAAGATACGTAAAGATAGATTTAAGACTGAAAATCGAACGAACGAGCTCGAACAAACTGTGTTCGAATTCGGTTCGACTAAACTATCGAATGAGCTTTATTCGAGCCGTGCTCGAGCTCAAAAATGGTGTTTGAACTCGGTTTGATTATAGGCTCGAAATGATCGGGCTCGACTCGATTTAGTTCTCGAGCTCGGACAAGCTCGAGCCGAGCCCGAGCCAAGACCGAACAAAAGGCACATTAAACTTGTTGTACGGTTACTCTCAAGTCTTAAGGATTTTTTTTGTTAAATTAATTATGCTTTTTTGCATCACAAATTTACCATCATATAATAACAAAAAAGAGAGTAAATTTTCTAAGACAAAATTTATCAACATCCATAAAAATATATATCATATATTAGAAAAAGCCATAATATTAGAAACCGAGCCGAGTTCGAGCCAGTTCGCGAATAAGACCGAGTCGAACAGCCTATGGTCGAACTCGGTTCGAACACCACTTCGAACAAAAAAAAATCGACCGAGCTCGGTATCGACATGCCTACGAACGAGCTTCGAACCGAACTTGGCCCGAGCCGAACACAAACTGTTTGAATCGTTTTACAGCCCTAGATAGATTTGAACATAATCCTAAATCTAATCATATCTTAACACCTCCCTTAAAAGTTAAGATGGGTCAAACAATATGAGTTTGCCCAATAAAAACTGAAATCATGGTGTAGAATGTGACTTTGTAAAAATTATATCAACTGATCAACGGAGGTCACATGTGGTAGAGAAATAGTGCTCCAAAAAATGCTCATAGACGAAGTGACAATCAATCTCAATATGCTTTGTTCGTTCAAGAAAAACTATATTGTTTGCAATATGTATAGCACTCATGTATCACAGTGAAGCATAGTAGGTCATGTAGGAGCAATACCATATCAGAGAGCATCCTATGTCATACTCCGATACTGTAGGACCAAAAGTCGTTGCTGGACGTGATGTCGTACAATCATAAATTGTATTGTACAACACAAACACCAAAATGAGAACAATGGAAGCAATCTCAAAAATCAAAGTCATTGCAGCAGGATAAATAGAAAGTCGATATACATAAGATATACAAAAATGAATCTCTTTATTAATGATATCATAGCGGTATTACAACGGCTCGAACCCAAAGAGTAACTTGATTACAAACACTCTCTCCCTCTCTCTATCTCTCTATCTCTCTCTCTCCCCCTCTCTCCCCCCCCCCCTCTCTCTTTCTCTCCCCCTCTCTCTCCCCCCCCCTCTCTCTCAATACAAGAAAATGTGCCATAAGACTTATAACTCAAGAACTATACAATACAATGATGTTCCATATATTATGTCATCTATATAAAAAAATCATCTAACAACCGATCTGCTACAAGTTGCCAACCGAGCCCCAACACCTCAGTTCATCCAAGCAAACTCCGCACGTGAGAAGATCTAGTGAGGGGTCAGTACATTGTCATAAACTAGTGTAACCACTTGTTCCCAAAAATAAATATTTTTTCTAATACAAATTTCTAATTTCAAATATTTTAAAATTTTCTTAAAAACAATTTGCATCCAATTAAATCAATATTAATTGTTAATAATGGTATTTAGTAAATAGTATGTAGCTAATTAGTCACATGACTAATTAGCTAAGGGTGGGAACCTTTTAGAATCAAGGTTAGTTACAACTAACCTAACAACTTAACTGACTCCCTAACTAACCTAGCTAATTTGTCATGTGTTAATTTGGTTAGGAATTTTTTTTGCAATTTTGATCATTTCAATCCATCCTATAAATAGGCCCTTTAAAGTAATGAAGAATTCATTTTCCAAATTCCTTCAGCCCGGTAGTATTTTTCCAAAACCAACTCAATTACAGCCGAAGCCTATTACCATTTTTTTCAAAATCCAAACCCAGCCCTAATTACTATGTCTAGACCCTTGGGTCTGTGTCCAACCCATTCCGTGTTAGCCGTGTCGGTCCGGGTCCGACCTTGGCGTGTCCATGCCCATTTTTCTATCTCTTGTGTCCATACTACAAATCCAGTTCCCAACTTCCTATGTCCAATAAGACACAAACCCCATAATACAAAATAGAACCCTCGTGTCCCTAGGTCCAACACCGAGGACACGGGTAGCACCAAACCTCCTCTGGCATCGTGCTTCCTTTCGGAGCTCTGCACCCAAAATAGCATATTCTACCGGTAGAGTAGAACGCTGACTCTTGTAACTCCCTGTTCTAGAATTTTCCATTCCTAATTTTTTTAATTATCTAGGATTATTTAGGAATTATTGTTATTTTTGTTAATTAGTGAAGAATGAATGACAATTTGGTAATTGATGAAGATGTAGTGACATATTTAGTAAATAGTTAGTCATGGTTAAGGTAGAAACCTTCTAGAATTTATTGATTAAGAGTATGCTTTAGTTGAGCATGTGCTTAATTAAGTCTAGGGAACATTCCTAGAATATTCTTGGAATACTCCTAGAATATTTCCTTCTAATCTCAATTGGCATGTGTTAATTAAAAGTCTAGATCATTCTTATAAGCCCACTTTCTGAATTTTTAAATTTTTTATTTTATTTGATTATAATTAATTTTATGATCATTGGGAGTCATGCCGAAGCTTGTAGTGAGCTATGACCATATTAAGGTCATATGACCTCTAGATAGCTTATATATGTATTATTTAGTTATTTTATATTTTTCTATAATTTTTGAATATTTTTAGGTATTTAATATTTAAGGGTTTATTATTTTTAAGAACTTTTAGGATTTACTGTATGGTCATTTGGGGGTATTTTAGGACAAAATATTTTTATTTGGGCTCTAGATGACTAGAAATATTTTCTAGAATATTCTAGATTTTTTTTGGATTTTTCTAGAATTTTTGAGAATTTTTAGATAATTAAAATCCATAGAATTTATTTTTTCATATACTTTTGGGATTCACTTTGGAGTCACATGATGATATTTTGAGAAAAAACTTTTTATTTAGGTTTTAGACACTTAGAAATATTTTCTACAATTTTCTAAGATTTTTCTGAATTTTTTGAGATTTTTCTGAATTTTATTTTTTTGGAGACTTCCAACTTCGCGGAGCGATTGCGATCAACTTCGACGTCCGTTTCATGCGCCGTTATTTTTCTTAGAACCGTATCGAGATTATTATTTTTGAATATGTAATTTGTTTCTGAAATTTTATGTATGAATTTTTGAAAAATTATTTGAGTGTCGGTTGTCCAAAAATCAATGCGTCGTACGGTTTTTGAGATTTTGGGAGATCCTAAACTCTGTTTTTCGATCCGTTTGAAGTTTTGGAAAGCTGACATGAAGATCTACAACATATAATGTTTCCAGAAATTTAAAAATTCATTTAGTATTTTATTTATTTCGTTGAACTCAAATTTGATCGATAATTCACCGATTTGGTCATGGTTAGCCATAACGGTGATAACTTTTGACCAAATCATGATTTTGCGGCACGGTCAATTTTGGTACACTTATGGCACTGAAATCTACCAAGATGCACTTTTAAATCATCGAGTTCATAACATTTGACTAGTTTGTCAATGGTACACCTCGGTTTGCGTACCATGGTTTCCAAAATTATAAACATGACTTTCTATGTCCAAAATTCCCTATTTGAATTATATTTCAGATATAATTACATTAAATTAGGATTTTAGATAATTTATTCCAGAATTAAATAGAATTAATTAGGTTAACCCATTAGCCACTTTTTATGATTTTTAGAATAAGACTTTAGATCTAACTTGTGGTTATTCATGCACGGGTTCATGGTACAATGGTATGGTATGATCTGATAGCTTCTAGGCCAGAGTTCATCTTTGTGAAACCAGTTCGTTCAGGAATTCAGGCAAGTATACTATTGCTTTATGTGCTTATTATATTTTAATGCTATTGTTTTATTGAGTATCTTATTGAGACACGATAGGCTTGATTGTATTATTGCTTGTTATTGACTGTTTAGTGAGCCGGGAGGGAAAATACTCGGTAGGTATGTGAACAAAACCCAATGAATTTTAATGTGGATAGCTAAGTCATACACCTCACGTATGAGTTAGCCGTATCAAAAATGTGGATAGCCATCTATGATGTTGTAACCACCACTTTTCTAAAATAAGGATAATTTTAAACTTTTATAAAATTAATTATTTAATAATAGGTTTAAATCATGTTATTGATTTATTGGTAAATTTTGATTATTTAATATCATTAAATTAGTGTTTTGTGATTTTATTCTTTGGCTAGTGTAACCTTAAAGCTGCTTAGCCTAGAGACTAACCATGACCATGGAGGCCTAACCCATGTGATTAGATTAGCTAAGTACCACTTTTTAGGCTAAGGGTATTTTGGTCATTTTGTAACTTTTGAAATATTTAGGATTTTGATTAATTGGTAAATTTTAGATTATTTTAATAATATTTAAATTAATGCATTGTGATTTTGGTCATTTTCATATTTTAATATTTTGGGAATTTTTATATTTTAATATTGATTTTACGGGATTTGTTTAGTTGGGTTTGAGTTTCGTTTCGTTCCGACTTGTGTTAGTGACCCAAGTAGCTTAGACTCTAGACGGGACCCCAAGATTAGTTAGTCATGGCCCACAAACCCCACTAATTAAGTTAGTAAGTTTAGACTAATCCCACTTGTTGGATTGGTTAAGTTAGAGGCTTAAATTTAACCCTTTGATCCCAAACTTGAACCTAACTTAAAATTAACCAAAAGGACTAGTTGAGTCCTTATTGGGCTTTCTCCCAAGGCTCAAATAGGGTTTAATAGTAGTCACTATAGGTAGGTTAGCCTCCCTTCCTTTCATTTTATTCCATCAAGCCTCTATTTTCCTTCACAAGTATTCTTTCCCAAATTGAGAGCTTCCCTCTTTGATTTGATCTCAAAATCCTTATATCCCTCCACCAAAACTTCCATCCAACCTTCTCATACTACCAAGGGAGGGTGCTAGCAAAGATTTGGAGCAAAGTGCAAGGAGGAGTGTCCTTTTTGGAAGATCTTTATGTCGGAGCCGTGTCCTTGGGAGTATCATTGGGATTACACTCACTACAACAAAAAGACCTATTAATGACGCTTGATAAGTGGATTTCATGACGGCTGATAACGAAGCGTCATCAAAGTTCAATAAGACTCTATTCTATGACGGTGTCCAATATAAACGTTATTGATAGTCTTTCAGTCATACAAGCGTCATGAAAAAAGTACCAAAATTTAAGTCAAAACCTCCACTCCCCCGAACTTCATCCGCACTTAAAAAAAATTCTAAACCAAGAAGCTCCACAGCTACTCCCCCAAGGCCTTCGAAGAAGCCCTAATTTTCTTGGCTCGCCTCCTCTCCGCCTCCCTCCTCTTCCCCTTCGTCCTCTTCCCCTTTGTTGCCGACCTCTCTTTCCACCTCGACTCCTCCTCCGCCTCCCTCCTCGACGCCGCCAACTCCATCTCCGCCGCCCTCGAGAGAGAGAGAAAGAGAGTGAGGAGAGAGAAAGAGAGAGGAAAATGGACGAGACTCCGTCGAACCAAGCCCACGACAGCATCAGGTCTTTGCTCGTAACTGCTCGGCAGCTGATCGACCAGGGGAACCCCTCCGCTGCTCTCCAAGTGGTACCAACCTCTCCTCCTTCTTCTTCTTCTTCTTCTTCTTCTTCTCCTACTCCTCTCTCGACCAGATCTTTTTTTAGTTTAATTACTGACTCGTTATTTGTTTTTGTGGAGTATATTGGTTGCTATCCATGTTTGATTTGTTGGGCATGAAGCAAAATTGGTTCTTTATTGTTGTAGTTAAGGCGTTTGATATAATGTACATGAAAAATGGCTCAACTTTTAGTTTGATCAGTAAGCCACCATCCGTTTCTTTTTTCGATTATATTGGTTGTTATGTAACTTTGATTTGTTGGGCACGAATCAAAATTGGTTCTTCCTTATTGTACTTGGTATAATGTTCAAGAAAAGGGTTCATTTTGTTAGTTTGATTAGTTATATTCACTGGTTATCGGTATTTGATTTGCTGGACAAGCAAAAAATGTTGATTTTTGATTGTCTTAAGGTGTTTGGTATAATGTGCAAGAGAAGGTTGTTATCACCGTGCTCGTTTTTAGTTTAACAAGTGATATAATAATATATTTTGTGTGTGTGGATCGTCTGGTTGGTAAAACATTTTGATTTGTTTGATGCGATATAAATTATTATCAATAGAGGGTTATATTTTCTTATAGCTGTGCTCATTCTTTTAGTTCGATTAGTAACCATTATTTGCTCTTGTGGCATATATTGTTTGTTGTCGTTATTCGACTTGTCAGGTATGAAGTAAATTCTTCTTTACCATTTTAGTTAAGGGGCTGGTATAATGTGCAAGTCAGAGAATGTCACATTTTTTTTTAGTTTGATTAGTGACCCATTATTTGTTTCCCTGGGTTATATTGGTTGCTATTGATATAGAATTTTTTGGGTATAGATTTTTTTCTTAGATCCATAATCACTTTTCTTTGTAGTTAAGAAGTTTGGTTTAATGTGCCAGAGAATTGAATAACCTTTTTATGCTCAAGTTTTAGTTTGATTAGTAACCCCAGCCCTTGTTTGTTTTGGAGGTATATTACTTTCCCATTATATGTTATGTGATCTTCTTTTGTCAAAGAAATGGTTCTTTATAGGAGAAGTGTTTTCTATAGGCATTTTTTTGTTGGTTTGTAATCCATTATATGTTTTGAGGAGCATTGGTTTCTCATTAATTACATAACCTTCCATAATATTTGATGATCCGGTTATGAAACACAATCTTCTAATAGAACCATGAACGGTTTCTTGATAGTTGTATTCTAGGTGTTTGTTAAAATGTGCAAAGCAAATGCTCAGTTTGTCATCCTAAGAGAACTGCATACAGTTTTTGCCTTTCTTTACATTTGCTTGATTGGATAACAAAGAGGATGTTTCATTGGTCGTTGAGCATTAGTTACCGTCATGTGAGGACTATGGTGAACAATCTTCTATATAGATATTAGGTATCTGTCATATGT
Source organism: Iris pallida (assembly GCA_029216955.1). NCBI lineage: Eukaryota > Viridiplantae > Streptophyta > Magnoliopsida > Asparagales > Iridaceae > Iris > Iris pallida. The sequence continues at coordinate 5,882,009 of JANAVB010008798.1, read as the reverse complement.
TTTGATTGTCAATATTTCAGAATCTAGATGGTGAATCAAAACGTATCCTAATTAAAGTTTTGAGGTGTAGGTCCACCCATTTTGAGCCCCTTCTTTTACAAAGAAAGTTCATGTTAATGTTAGAGTAGGATTGAAATTGAGACCTCACACATATCAAGAAGCTGCTTGGCTTATTTGTTTACATGTCTTGGTGAATGCTAGTTCCATTTTGAGTTTCTATCAAGTATCCAATATCGTGGACTGTAATTATCATTACATGTCTTGGTGAACGCCAGTTCCATTTCGAGTTACCATCAAGTATCTAATATCATGGACTATAATTATCATTACAAGATCTATGCACTTTGTGTGCACTTGCCACTTGATGCTGGCCTTAGTTGGTAAGAGGGTTGGCAACATGTACTTCAATTGTAAAAATTAGAAAAAATATGATCGTTATAATTGACAAGAAATTGTTAAAAGAGTCCGACCATCAAGTAGGAATACCATCAAGTAGGAATACCAAGAGAGTCCGATAAATATTTTTTGTTTAGGTTCATTAGATTTTGGGTCATAGAAATATGTAGAATTAGCATTTGAGTTCTGAAATATTCAGTTTAGGGTTTTAGTCCTAAGATGACGATTGATTAGACTTGGGGTCAATTAGACTTAGGGTCGCAGGAACATTCTTGTCCTTGTTGAGTTATGATGAAATTTACTTGTTGAGAAACTTCTTATTTCAATTTAGTCTTGGCTGTAGAGTCATTATTTTTCAGCAGCTTGGATCTACTGGCATAGTCGTGGTCCTCATGGAACAACAAGAAGTAACAACAAAGCCTTTATCCCAAATTTCTGAAGTTAGTTGTTTGAATTCTCTTCCTTCATTTAGCTTTGTTAAGGGCCATGTCCTTATATTTTTTTTAGTCGAGAAAGAATCTGTTATGTGTGTGTGTGTGTATATATATATATATATATATATATATATATATATATATATATATATATATATATATATATACATCAACAATCAACATATAACTCGCGTAACCCTCCACATCTACGAACCATCATGAACCGTTGAGCAAATAAGACAACCAACCAACAGGAATCGATGCCTCGAGGGACAGTGGAGGGGGAACCAACAGCGACCCGGGAATAATAATTTTTTTTTCCTCTTTCTTCAATAAGTAACAATCAAACCCCCCTTCCTTTAGTTGCTTTACTTCTTGTTGTTGTCAATAGGATGATTACCAAAAAGAATTATAAGTACGGTGCATGTTAGATATCAGCTAGCAAGCAATACAAACAAATGCGAGAGCGAGCTAAAGAAACAAATGTGAATACAAAGAGTTTAACCACTAACCCAAAAAAAAAAACTTGTCAAACTATTTTCTTTGAGATCTCTGGGCTTTGGGTAATGGTGTAGAGTACAGACAGAGAGGGAGAGGAAGAAGCCACAATTATAGAACACCTACCTTATTAATGCATTAAACAATTGCTTTAATGTTCCATGTTTCTGGTTTGGTATTGTTTTTATGTTCACAGTAAAGAAGTTATCGATTCTATTAGAAGTACTAATTACATGGATCATAGGTGAGGAAATACGAACCATTTGTGATAGCCGAGACAAAAGGGGATAAGCTCTCTGGATCCTCAGGCTTTAATGAAGTTGCTGGGTGAGTACCTTTTAGATCATCAGTCCAATGTTCATCTTTAATGTTTTTCTGTCAGAATAATACAACACGAGTCTAGTACTTGATTCCTTATTAGGTATATCTTTGGCAAGAATTCGTCAGAGGAGAAGATTCTAATGACCACCCCAGTCTTCACTCAGGTTCTAGATGATGATCAATCATAAGTTTCCATCCAGATAGTTCTACCAATGAATAAAGATTTGAGCAAGTAAGATGTTTGGCCGATGCATTTTCCTTTTTCGTTTGGTATATGTAGTTAGTTCATTACATAATACCTCTACTTTAGTATCACATAAAAACTCAGGAGCCTACTTATTATTTATTTGAGTAATTTAATGGATAATAAGTGGTTTATTTGGAATTTCAACTCCAACTCCAAAACTTATAGCAACTTAACATGAATATAACCTAAATATTACACATCATGTTTGTAAATTGTAAGGCTTATGATGTAAACTTGAGAAATTGTTTTAGAAGTGTGATCATAAGGAGAATTCTGCTTTCTAATAAGAGTTTGTCTTGATTAGCTTACCAGCACCGAGTACGGATGCAGTTAGATTGAGAAAAGTGGAAGGAGGTACTACTGTAGCAATAAAATTTAGCGGAAAGCCCACTGAAGAACTCGTTTGCAGTAAATAGAAGGAACTTAGGTCGGCACTGCTTAAAAGTGGTCTGCAGCCCAAAGAAGGTTTCTTGCTAGCCCGTTACAATGATCCTGGCCGAACTATGAGCTTTCTGATGGTATTTTCCCTTTCTTCTTTTTTTCCCATCATCAATATATTGAGCAATAGTCACTCTGCTGGTCCAACAGTTGGGGCTGGTTGGAAATAGTAAGGAAAATTTATGCTTGCTATTTTCTTTCACATTCCTTTTCATATTTTATCACTCTAACAAACAAAACTTTATTTCTCTTTCATTTTCCTTTTCCTTTCCTTCTTGTAAGCAAACACACACACCCTTAGCGTAAGGGTCGGACGCTCTTTACAGCATCAAGTTCCACAGTGCTTTTTTATTGTTGAATTTCCATATTATCCACATCGCTTTTTTCTCCATTTCTCTCCTGAGTACCTTCGACGCTTTTATGCCTGTGTATAGTCCCTATCTAGTTGCAAACTCCAAATAGTTTTTGCATCCATCTTCATTTGGTAACTGTTTTCGTATTAGTATAGGCCGCCACACTCTGATCATCCTGTGCTTTTGCTTAAAATTACATATTTATATTTTTAAATGTCGACATTTTTCTGTAGTTATCTGATCCCTTAACATGATTCCTAATTCTGTTATTGTTGTTGCTTTTTTATGATTTTGTGGCTCTGAAGAGGAATGAGGTGCTTATATGGCTTGATGATTTCACACTGGAATAGCAGAACCTTTTCTTGTAGACTTATCATAAACCAGTAAAGTAAGGCATATAGGAAGAATTACCTTTGCAAGGAAAACTGTGTGGTCCTATGCTAACTGGAAAATGCTTAGAATGAATTATAGAGCAGCTGAATATTAAATTTCTATGCAAAGCGTATATTGTAAGCTATGCTTGATTGAATGTTTAATTCAGGACAAAAGAATTTTATTTATGTTGATCGCGGATGGATCTTGGTATCAAAGTGTTGGGGCACAACAAAGATAAAAGATCACATATATTAATATTATTTTCCTTATCCTAGTTTGCTTCTCTGTATCCATTACATCTATGTGTTATTTATTTGCTAAGTAATTTTATTTAAATTTAATTTAATCAACCACTCACACCCCCTTTCTATTTTAGAGAATCTGGAGCAGAGCAGAAATTCAAAGATATTAGCAATGCCTACGAGGTAAGATGCTGTGTGTCAGTTTATTAGCTAAACTACGTTTCTTGTCCTGTTGTTTCCCCTAAGAAAAATCCTATTGCAGGTACTGTAGGATGACGAAAAGAGATCTCTGTATGACAGATATGGAGAAGCCGGTTTGAAAGGCTCTGGTATGGGCATGGGGGTAAGTTCCTACCACAGATAAAGAGAATTGGCAATTCCTCATATTTAATACAATCTAATATATCTGGAAAACACGTCTTTCAGGATTTCAACAATCCATTCGATATATTCGAGTCATTATTTGAAGGCATGGACAGAATGGAAGAAATGGGCGGAAGATGTATATAATGAAATGAATGTATAATGGTAGCTAAAGTACTCTATTTTGAGACAATGAAATGTAGCTAGCTAAAGTACTCTATATCTATGAGATATTGATGTACCCTATTTTGAGACAATGAAATGGAGAATGGTACTTTATATTATATTTCAATATTTTGTTGTGAATATGGATCAAAGTGGTTGTTTTCGAATTGAATTGAGCAGCGTTTGGAATGTATAACATGCAGTATAGAGCGTTATAAATGTGATACCATGACCATATACAGATCATCTATTCATAACGCTTTCAAAATATCCTGACTTCTAAACCATATTAACTATTCATAACAGTTTTGCATAAATATCCATAACGCTTTAAAAATAAAATGTAGCAGAAACTCAACCTATTAATGACGTTTTTGGAAGAATTATCTATCTATAACGCTTTCAAAAACATTTATAACACCCGTTTTCATAACGGTTGGATTGGGGAAAAAACGTCATGGTTCTTAATTAATGACGGTTTTTAGCCGTCATTAAAAGGTATTTTTGTTGTAATGACTTCCAATAGGTAAAACCAACCCTATAAATTGATTTTTTATACATATTAGTTAGTTTTGAATCCATAGGATCTACCCCCATGCATGTACCCCCCTTTAGATTCAAGTTTGAGACCATTTGGAGCTTTCTAGAGCAAGTTAGAATTGTGTCTTGTGTCCTACTTATTAGATCTCAAATTAGGACACCTCATGTGTTTGGTTTAATGTCTAATAGGTTTAATTATGTTTTAATTTCAGTTTTAGACATGTTAGAGGATGGATTGATGTTATTTAGGATGGTTAGAATAAGTTTCATTTGGATACCCATGGTTAGATCTAAGTGGTTTAGTCTACATGTCATATTTTTAGCCTCAACTTATCATTTTAGTGTCTCTTTATATAATGGACCGTTTTGTATATATATAATAGGTATGTTAGATATATTTCATATATTTAGATGTGTGTGGATATGGTGTTAGTGGTGTGCTCGTGTTAGATGAGAGGGAGGTGTGGTTTGATGTATGTCTTGAGGTGTGTGGAGAGTGAGATGTGTTTTTCTTTGTCCAAACAACCCAAATTCGTCATAATATTCATCCACATTTTTAGTAGCCATAGCAACTTAGAAATGTCATAACTTTTACCATAGAACTTCGATTAATCTCCAATTTTTTTAAAAGAACCGTATCAAAGTTAGCTTTCTAAATATATATATTAATAGGTTAAATTCATTCTAGAACTTTCTATAGAACTGTTTGAGTGTCAGCTATACGAAAGATGAACGCGTTTCGGTGTTTTTACGATTCCGGAAGCTTTCGGACACGAAAATACGATCCGTTTGAAGTTTCGGAAGGCTAATATGAAGAGATACAACATACTTTAATTCTAGAATTTAGTGAAGGCCCATTTGGTACAGTATTGATTTTAAGTAGAAGAGTGACTATATGATATAGGCATTTTGTGTAACCTATGAGCCTATGTAGTATGGATATTAAGTGAATGTAGGTATCATAGGTTGTCGAGTATATGTATGATATAGTACATATAGTATATATATATTATTGTTAGGTAATATATGTTTTAGTTAGATGTTGGTTAGTACAGGGTTAGATATGTTAGAATTGTTATATGTTAGTGTAAGTTATATATGTTAGTATGTTTGTTAGATGTTGGTTAGTAGAGGGTTAGATATATTAGAGTTTGTTATATATTAGTGTAATTTATATTTGTTAGTATAAGTGTTAGATAGTAGAGGTTAGTATTATATTAGATATTTGATATATTGTTAGGTAGTTTGATGTTAGATATCTAGTATGTTAGATATTGATATGTTAGAAGGTTATGTTAGTTCTAGATATTGGTATGTTAGCAAGTTAGTCTATATAGGTTATATGTTAGATATTAGTTAAGGTGTTATGTTAGTACATTAGATAGTTAATTAGATATTTGAGGGATATCTTGGTATCTCATGATACCAAGTTAGTATCTTAAGGTAAATATGAATTACCTTTACCTTCAAGGTAAATGATTAGTTTACCTTATGATCAAGATATTGGTTTTGGGATGCCAATATGACCAAGGTTGATATGGTATCCTAGTGTTAGTGGGTTAGTATCTAAATGCTTGAGTTTGAGTAGGTGATGTTAGATTGTGGAAGGATTATATAGATATGTATATATATTTTTGGGTTATATAGTATCTATATATATTATGAGAGTATATAGATTTAGGTTATGGTTCATAGTGAGGATATATATATACTTGATATATGATATCTATATGTATGTGTTAGGGTGGTACTATATGGGTAAGGATATATGTGATATATATGTAATATATATTATATAACTAAGTTTGTGTGCCTTGATTTAGGCTATGTGTTAGATAGCAATGGTACTAGTATACTTGATTGTTTAAGCCATAGACTTGTTTAGACCTAGAATTGACTAACCTAGACTAGTTTGACCATTGTTGACCAAACCCTAGCTAGTTTGACCACATTAGACTAGTTGCCCTTATTTGACTAGATTGTTGACCAGAGTTGACCAAGAGTTGACTTTGACCTAGATTGACTTAAACTCATGTAGATTGTATTATAATTTTAATTACCATTTAAATTGAACTCTTTATAACCTGTGTTGCTCTAACTAGGACTCTGTGACTCCAGTTGGCCATCTTTTCATATCAGCTGTTCAGGGTATCAGGCGAGTACATTCTCTGACTGTTTCATACTTGTTAGGATTTATATTCTTGCTCTAGATTACTTTACTTGATGCTATCACATTGTTAACACGGATTGGTATTATATGGATCTTTTTATGAGATGTTATCCCCCTCGAGAGCATCGGGATACATCATGTCATGTGCTTTTCACGTACATTATGTATTCATGTGCTTTCAACATTCATGTGCACTCTTATGATTCATGTACTCTCATGTTCACAGCGCCCCCATGTATACTTCATGTGCACCCATTTATGGGCCCCCATGTAAAATCATGTACAATAACATAACTTGTCTGGATCTTTGTGTATTGATTGGGGTACGGAAGTGTATAAATGGTCATGTGAACAATTATAAGTAGTGTAATCATGTGCAAACTCTTTAGTGTAATCATGTGCAAATTCAAGCCGTTCACATGTCTATCTTGTGCTCTATATCACTAGCCACTGATAGTTTTTTACTTATAGTAGATATTTCCTTACAGTCATCTCTTTTACTTCATGTATATTTTTTAGCGTTTCATGTATCTTACTCTATAGCATGCTTATATTTCCTGTCATGATATGAACTGCGTGAGATGTATTGTGCTCATTCCTGTCCTGACTGGACCTGTTAAAAATATTACAGATGGTTGTCTTGAGCATACTTGTCCTACTTGCTTAGGATTCGGAGACGGTATAACTACCTTTAGCCCCGACACTCAGGAGTGATCAGAAGATTAGTTTAGTAGACTTGCATTAGACTTTCATTTGAACTTGTATTGTAATGAGTTGAGATCTCGACTTTATTTTGAGATTATTTAAGATATTATTATTTTAGTAGTTTATATCAGTTGTTAGAGTTTGGAGTTAGTATAGCTTTGTGATTCTATGTTATCTTATCGTGCTTATACTGTGATTGAGTATTATCATATCTTATACTTGTCCTCCGTTCGGAGTTGAGTTTTGACAAGTATATTATATAATTCTGTGAGTTATTATTTAAATAGTAACCTTGTACATCGTTCTACCGTCGATTTTGCGGCGTAGGCTGGATGCTGTTACGTACCGTGCCCTTACACAAGGTACGGGTTGTGACACATTTTTAGTGGTGGCCCATACAGGTCGAGATTCGTATTAGTACGAAGTCATGGTAGTACGACGATTAGTTGTACTGCTGTACGCCTGCAGTAAGAGATAAGGAATAGGCTTTAGTTGAGAGGTTACTCAATCATAGTTAGGACTACTTGAGAAGATTCTTGGGATGACCCTTGAGAATCTCATTATAAACTATCTCGAAATTCGATTCTGATAGTATTTGTCTATTTTCCTTATTCGTTGTTGAATTTGATTCTTGGTTTTCATTATTGACTTAATTTTCTACCAAGATGAACTTTATGGGCTAGGTCGCCTCAGCCATGGAATCTAGAGTCTTTTACAGTCACATTAGCTGGTTTGGCGATGAGATAAGTCTGATTTTGGATGTATTTCTCGGGTGTGGAAATTTAAAGTTTTCGTAGCCAAGCTAGCGGTAGTGCAAAAATTTTAAATACCATAATTCTAGAAGTATATAGCTTAGTTGCAAACTCTATAAATTATCGTTGTGGTACTTGCTGGCGTAATGAGGATTCTGGTAACATAGTTCTGAATAGACGTGTATGATTATCAGATTGCAGAATAGATACCATATAGATGGTGCCCTAATATAGAGTAGGATATCAGCATCGATTTTGCTTAAGTTATGGATTAGATAGAGGGAGCTAGGCCACCTGTAGCGTAGAACCATACCTCACACCATCAAAGGGATATACCCTAGAGGACAGGGCTTTTGCACTGACGGTTGTGGAGACCGACGCTATGAGTGACGAGTTAGTAGGTCTGTCCTTCCTGTTATTCTTTTCCATCTTGTTGTGTGATTCCATTAGTACCAGTCAGGATGTTTTGTGCTGTGATAGATAGTATAGTGAACTATTCGAGACTATGATATCAAAACCAGTAGGAATCATGTTTTGCATGCTTTAGATAGAATTTTCTCGACCTTGATTGCTGGGAGTTTGACCTAGAAGGAGTACGATGATTTGGATAGACCATATGATTATCAGACTGTATCTTGGGAAGGTTTTGAATATATCATCTTTGCTTTTGTTTCAATCTTTTTCAAAAAAAATAATATTTTCCATCACAAATTAACTTAGGAGTAGGGATAACTTCAGATAACTAGTCTAATTCTTTGTAGAACTTCATTAGTTATAACTCTTTCATAGTATAATGGTTTGATAGCTTGTATTAGGACTTATTCTTAGATATGGTAGTCTAGTTGACATTAGAATAGTAACCCTTTATAGTTAAATCTCTGTTGATTTTGACTATCAATTTCATATAGGATGTTAGTCTGCTCAGGAGGTAGTGACCCCTCCGGCTCACCAGAAGGATAGTAGGATATATTGATGGTTAGAACAGTGATATTTCGTAGGTGTACTTTAGAAACAATAATGATATTCGAGGTCGGTTTGTTTTGTGGACTTGAATAATTTTAGGTTATTGATTCTCAAGATATTTTACTTAAGATTGTGATGATAAATTTAGGAATTTAGAAATGGAGAAGAGAATGTAACTATGAAGCGATGATGATACCAAAATTGAATAAGATGTTGGTAAGTGGACAGAGTGAACACAAGGATTTTGGGTTATGGGAAAATTTAAAGATTTTGTGGAGGTTTTAAAATTTAAGAAGAATAATATTTGAAGATATACGTGAAGGAAATACGAAGGTCGATCTTATAATAAAGAATAATTTCCTACATGACATAGTAGTATTAGCTTCGAATAAATTCGAGGACAGTGATTTGAACAAGTTTGAGGATTTCATAGACTTTGATATAGAGATTTTGGATCCAAGTTAGGACAAGATGTAGGAATTTAAATTTTTGGGATGATTAAGTGGATGAGGGAGAGTAAGATCAGAAAGAAGGAAAAAGAGTTTTAACAAGAGCATGATTTATGAGAAATGCCTTGGGAATTTAGGCCCTGCTTTTAGGAGGGAGTTTTGGTCACCAGACCAAATTTGAGGTGAGTTTTCGACCTAGGCTTTAGCATGTCTTTTGTGATATTTTGTTACACCCCTTGCTTGTATGTTTTGATACCTTACGATTGTCTTGTGCTGTAGTATGGCTAGTATGGCTAGTATAGCTAGATGAGACCTCAGACTGATATTGTCTGCCATGATCCTGTATGTTATTCTTTCAAATTGCATGATTTAGATGAGCTTCTAAGACCATGATTGTTGGGGGAGAGACTCTAGAAGGAGTATGACCATCTTAATTTCGAGGACGAAACTTTTCTAAGGAGGATAGATTTGTAACCACCACTTTTCTAAAATAAGGATAATTTTGAACTTTTGTAAAATTAATTATTTAATAATAGGTTTAAATCATGTTATTAATTTATTGGTGAATTTTGATTATTTTAATATCATTAAATTAGTGTTTTGTGATTTTATTCTTTGGCTAGTGTAACCTTAGAGCTGTTTAGCCTTTAGACTAACCATGACCATGGAGGCCTAACCCATGTGATTAGATTAGCTAAGTACTACTTTTTAGGCTAAGGGTATTTTGGTCATTTTTTGACTTTTGAATTATTTAGGATTTTGATTAATTGGTGAATTTTAGATTATTTTAATAATATTTAAATTGATGCATTATGATTTTGGTCATTTTTTATATTTTAATATTTTGGGAATTTTTATATTTTAATATTGATTTTATGGGATTTGTTTAGTTAGGTTTAAGTTTCGTTTCGTTTCGACTTGTGTTAGTGACCTGGGTAGCTTAGACTCTAGAAGGGACCCCAAGATTAGTTAGTCATGGCCCACAAACCCCACTAATTAAGTTAGTAAGTTTAGACTAATCCCACTTGTTGGATTGGTTAAGTTAGAGGCTTAAATTTAACCCTTTTGATCCCAAACTTGAACCTAACTTAAAATTAACCAAAAGGACTAGTTGAGGCCTTATTGGGATTTCCCCCAAGGCCCAAATAGGGTTTATTGGCAGCCACTATGGGTAGGTTAGCCTCCTTTCCTTTCATTTCATTCAATCAAGCCTCCATTTTCTTTCATAAGTGTTCTTTCCCAAATTGAGAGCTTCCCTCTTTGATTTGATCTCCAAATCCTTACATCCCTCCACCAAAACTTCCATCCAACCTTCTCATACTACCAAGGGAGGGTGCTAGCAAAGATTTGGAGCAAAGTGCAAGGAGGAGTGTCCTTTTTGGAAGATCTTCGTGTCGGAGCCGTGTCCTTAGGAGTATCATTGGGATTACACTCCCAATAGGTAAAACCAACCCTCTAAATTGATTTCCTATGCATATTAGTTAGTTTTGAATCCAAATGATCCACTCCCATGTATGTACCCCCCTTTAGATTCAAGTTTGAGGCCATTTGGAGCTTTCTAGAGCAAGTTAGAATTGTGTCTTGTGTCCTACTTATTAGATCTCAAATTAGGACACCTCATGTGTTTGGTTTAATGTCTAATATGTTTAATTGTATTTTAATTTCAGTTTTGGACATGTTAGAGGATGGATTGATGTTAGTTAGGATGGTTAGAATAAGTTTCATTTGGATACTTATGGTTAGATCTAAGTGGTTTAGTCTACATGTCATATTTTTAGCCTCAACTTGTCATTTTAGTGTCACTTTATACAATGGACTGTTTTGTATATATATAATAGGTATGTTAGATATATTTCATATATTTAGATGTATGTGGATATGTTGTTAGTGGTGTGCTTGTGTTAGAGGAGAGGGGAGTGTGGTTTGATGTGTGTCTTGAGGGGTGTGGAGAGTGAGATGTGTTTCTTTTGTCCAAACAACCCAAATTCGTCATAATATTCATCCACGTTTTTAGTAGCCATAACAACTTAGAAATGTCATAACTTTTATCTTAGAACTCCGATTAATATCCCATTTTTTTTAAAAGAACCATATCGAAGTTAGCTTTCCAAATATATATATATATATATATATATATATATATATATATATATATATATATATATATATATATATTAATATGTCAAATGTATTCTAGAACTTTTTGTAGAACTGTTTGCGTGTCAGCTGTATAAAAGACGAACACGTTTCGGTGTTTTCACGATTTCGGGAGCTTTCGGACACGAAAATGCGACCCGTTTGAAGTTTCGGAAAGATAATATGAAGAGATACAACATACTTTAATCCTAGAATTTAGTGAAGGCCCATTTGGTACAATATTGATTTTAAGTAGAAGAGTGACTATATGATATAGACATTTTGTGTAACCTATGAGCCTATGTAATATAGATATTAAATGAATGTAGGTACCATAGGTTGTCGAGTATATGTATGATATAGTACATATAGTATATATATTATTGTTAGGTAATATATATTAGTATGTTTGTTAGATTTTGGTTAGTAGAGTGTTAGATATGTTAGAGTTGTTATATGTTAGTGTAAGTTATATATGTTAGTATGTTTGTTAGATGTTGGTTAGTAGAGGGTTAGATATATTAGAATTTGTTATATGCTAGTGTAAGTTATATTTGTTAGTATGAGTGTTAGTTAGATAGTAGAGGTTAGTATTTTGTTAGATATTTGATATGTTGTTGGATAGTTTGATATTAGATATCTAGTATATTAGATATTGATATATTAGAAGGTTATGTTAGTTTTAGATATTGGTATGTTAGCAAGTTAGTCTCTATAGGTTATATGTTAGATATTAGTTAAGATATTATGTTAGTACATTAGATAGTTAGTTAATTAGATATTCGAGGGATATCTTGGTATCTCATGATACCAAGTTAGTATCTTAAGGTAAATATGAATTATCTTTACCTTCAAGGTAAATGATTAGTTTACCTTATGATTAAGGTATTGGTTTGGGGATGTCAATATGACCAATGTTGATATGGTATCCTAGTGTTAGTGGGTTAGTGTCTAATTATTTGAGTTTGAGTAGGTGATGTTAGATTGTGGAAGGATTATATAGATAGGTATATATATTTTTGGGTTATATAGTATCTATATATATATATTATGAGAGTATATAGATATAGGTTATGGCTCATAGTGAGGATATATATATACTTGATATACGATATCTATATGTATGTGTTAGGGTGGTACTATATGGATAAGGATATATGTGATATATATGTAATGTATATTATATAACTAAGTTTGTGTGCCTTGATTTAGGCTATGCGTTAGATAGCAATGGTACTAGTATACTTGAATTTTTAGGCCATAGACTTGTTTAGACCTAGAATTGACTAACCTAGACTAGTTTGACCATTGTTGACCAAACCCTAACTAGTTTGACCACATTAGACTAGTTGCCCTAGTTTGACTAGATTATTGATCAGAGTTGACTAAGAGTTGACTTTGACCTAGATTGACTTAGAATCATGTAGATTGTATTATAATTTTAATTACCATATAAATTAAACTCTTTATAACCTGTGTTGCTCTAACTAGGACTCTGTGACTCCAGTTGGCCATCTTTTTATATCAGTTGTTCAGGGTATCAGGCGAGTACATTCTCTGACCGTTTCATACTTGTTAGGATTTATATTCTTGCTCTAGATTACTTCACTTGATGTTTTCACGTTGTTAACACGGATTGGTACTATATGGATCTTTTCATGAGATGTTATCCCCCTCGGGAGCATCGGGATACGTCATGTCATGTGCTTTTCACGTACATCATGTATTCATGTGCTTTGATCATTCATGTGCACTCTTGTGATTCATGTACTCTCATGTTCACAGAGCCCCCATGTATACTTTATGTGCACCCATTTATGGGCTCCCATGTTAAATCATGTACAATAACATAATTTGTCTGGATCTTTGTGTATTGATTAGGGTACGAGGGAGTATAAATGGTCATGTGAACAATTCCAAGTAGTATAATCATGTGCAAACTCTTTAATGTAATTATGTACAAATTCAAACCGTTCACATGTCTATCTTGTACTCTATATCATTAGCCACTGACAGTTCTTTACTTATAGTAGATATTTCCCTATATTCATCTCTTTTCCTTCATGTATATTCTTCTGCATTTCATGTATCTTACTCTATAGCATGCTTACATTTCCTGTCATGATATGAACTGCGTGAGATGTATTGTGCTCGTTCCTGTCCTGACTGGACCTGTTAAATTTTTTACAGATGGTTGCCTTGAGCACACTTGCCCTACTTGCTTGGGATCCGGAGACGGTATAGCTACCTTTGGCCCCGACACTTAGGAGTAATCAGGAGATTAGTTTAGTAGACTTGTATTAGACTTTCATTTGAACTTGTATTGTAATGAGTTGAGATCTCGACTTTATTTTATGATTGTTTGAGATATTATTATTTTAGTAGTTTATATGAGTTGTTGGAGTTTGGAGTTAGTATAGCTTTGTAATTCTGTGTTATCTTATCGTGCTTAGACTGTGATTGAGTATTATCATATCTTATACTTGTCCTCCGTTCGGAGTTGAGTTTTGACAAGTACATTATATAATTGTGTGAGTTGTTGTTTAGATAGTAACCTTGTACATCGTTCTACCGCCGATTCTGCGGCGTAGGCTAGACGGTGTTACGTACCGTACCCTTACACAGGGTACGGGTCATGACAGATGTGTCATATTAGCCCAAGCCGTTCACATGTCGAAAAGTATTTCAAATGCACACCATTTGTTAGTCTTCAATGTTCATGATTCAGTTGTCTTGTTCATACTTGTTCTTGTTAGTGATTTTTTGAACATGTTTATTGTTTTCAATTCATCTACATGTTTCTTTATTTTTTATTGCATCTCTACTGTCTAGCTTATTTTGTATTAAGTTACATAAATGCAATAGGATTGTATTTTGCTCCTTTACTAACTAGATCGTTGCAGATGACTTGGCATGCTTCCTACTTTTGCGCTATGGACCATACGGGGGAGATAGAAACCTTGGAGGCTGACCTTAGATTATAGATTAGATCATTCTTTTATTTTAGCGAATTTGTTCCTGAATGTCATTTTTATGAATTATTGGATTTGTAATTTGAATAATTATTGTGAATGAGCAACTAGATATAGTTTTATTGTATTTAAGATTGACATTGAGACCTAGATAGCATGTCACCGCCCATGCTACGACGTAGGCTGAACTTGGCTATGTACTCGTATCTCAAAAAATGGGTGCGAGTTGTTGTAATGTCCCGTACCGCTTGGTGCATTACGATGAGTCGTTGACTCGAAGAGTTATGTTGACCCGATGAAGTATCGATGCAAATCGATACAAGAGTTACGTTGGCCCGAAAGAAAGCTTTGAGTCAATTCGAATATATAAATCAAAACGATGCAATGCATAAGTCCAATTCGAAGAAATATTGATCTTAGTTGTTTTTATGTGCATGCTTACGCTGAATTATAAGAGGTCAACATTTTGCTTTATTTGCAATGGTATCCGCAAAACCAAAATATCGCCTTGCAACGGAATGGGGCATAGGCACGGTAGGCCGAAACAGTCGAGTAGTTCAACGGAGCATGAAGTGATCGAATGGCTAAGTCAAAAGAGTTGGCCGTATAACAAAGTTATAAAATCGAGCCGCATCGACTCGACGAAACGACAAGGCGTATCGGCTTAAGGTAGGCGGGTTCAGACCCTTCTCCCCTACTCCTTCATGCCTAATACATAAACAATATCGTACTATGTTTCTAGTGATTCCTATGTACGAGGCTCGGCTGAGTTGAAGTCATAGTGTGTGTCGAACACTAAGAATAGAACAATAGACAATTGAGGCGACGTGCATCAAGTACACGAGTCGCAGTAGGATAATGATGGTAGAACATTGAAATGCAACACTGAGGCATGCATCAAGTGAACGACTCAGAGAATCATTGAACATTAGGCCTAGAACATTGAAAGAAAATATCAAGGCATACTTATGTGCACGGGGATCATGAAATATGGCTTGGATGCGAAGAGGGCAGTTGGGGCACAACACCATCGAACTGTCATAAAACATTGAAATGTATGCTTCGTGCATCGAAGTATGCAGTTGTGGCACAATTGCCACGAAACTTCCTATCACGAAAGGGCTTAAAGTGTATTCGTATTACTTGCGTATCGGATGGTATTTCGGGGCCTTCGGTCGACATGTTGGGCCATCGTGCATCAATACGGATGTGTTGGGACATAACACCGAGGGAACCTAAGATAAGATTCAATTGAGACAAATTATATACAACAAACTTGAGATTTGTTGGAAATAAGATGGTTCCTTAACTGTTGCACAAATTGCATGGTCAATGGACTTGGATACCTGTGTATGGTTATGAGCTTACCTGAACGTTAGCACAGGCTACCGAGCGTCATTCTTTCTAGGAGGAATTGAGATGGGGTATTGCGGTACCACAAGTGAGGCTTGCTACCTCGGCTGGATTGGGCGTACCGTAATACGAATGGTACAGACCTTCGGTGGCTTGCTACCGCCCGCGGGACGGCCGTACATCTAGGTGATATGTGTAGTGCCCCGTCCCGATATCGTGTCCCGTTTTCGTCCATAAGGTGCGCGAGAAAGGAACACTGTCGCTACCGATTCAGTCGAGGCCGATAGGTCAAAATCGGTTGAATCGGTCGAATGAAAACGATTGTATTAAGATCATTTTCTCGTTATGGAAAGGCTTCTTCGGAATCAAGTCCTATATTCAGTGGGTTGCGCCTCAAGGATTGGTTCTGCGGCTGAGTCGGAAGAGACCTCCCGTTGCTCTATTTTTCATGCCGTAAATTGCTTTGGCTTTGGCTTTGGTTTTCGTGAATATATTTTCATGAATGTTTTCGATGGTTTTTATGGCTTGCGTTTTCGAACTTCGCATTCGTATCGAACTCCTTGAATAACAAAGTATTCTAATCAGTTGCTTATACGATTGTAGATGATTGCGTAGGCGACGTCTAACCGAGCCAACCAGTCCCTCGCCTAAAGCAAAGACTAAGGTGAGTGGCTGACCTCCTTCGTCTCGACCCTCTGTTTCAAAATCAATTATGAAACACAAAATCAATACTTGTCGCCATAGTGTAGAATCAATGAATTGAGGCACAATTTTTTACGAAACACTTGTTAAAGGAAACTCGGAATGATTGCATCAATTTGAGTAATTTACTCAGAAAATATAAGTTTTACACCAAAAACAAGAAAAGATAAGGTTCTAGAAAAGAGAGAATTATTTCAAGACCTGTAAAAATGGTCATTGGACAACTTGTCGACAAGGGGTAGTTTTCTCGAACGATTGTCTAGGCGGCTAGGCCAAGGAACCGATTCGGCCCGGAAGGAACGAGTATAACTAGTACCAACAAGACTGGTACGAGTGATTCGGGAACTTTCGAGTCGGGCTCGCTACCCACCGCAAAAGGATCACCGTCTAACACAGTTATATTCCATGATGGCTTGAAATTGCCATTGACCTTCACACCCTTTCACTGCTTAAACTAACACACGTGACATAGGATGAACATGATAACTGGTTAATGTATACAATTTTATATGCTTGCGCCTCAAAATATGTTAATATGCAAATCGATCAGGATGGTTAGAAAGATCACAAAATAGCTAACATGTTTTATAAAACTGCTTGAACCAAATGCAGAGATTGGGTTTAATTAGCTATTCGCCAGTACATGTGATCGTACTGACCCTCGCTCTTCGCAGGTGCTAGGAATCAAGAAGAATGCGCCAACTGACCAGGGTGACGTTCGTGTTTTGAAGCTTCGTTCGCACGTCGAAGACCCCCGCTGCTCGACTTTTGAAGACTCTCTTTAACAGTCCAATAAACATGTCTCGGCATCCCTCGCATCCAGCTAGCTGGAATACTTTTATTGTAAATGAGGGATATATGTATGGAACGACTATCTCATCGGCACTCCTTTTGTAATCGAGTCATATTGTAAAGCCCGTGCGGCACGATTGTAATAAAGTCTATACATGATGTCTATTATCAATAAAATGCAAAGTTTTCCTGTCTCAATATGTTGTTTAATTTGTCTGTGCTCTCTTAGATGTTGTGTTTCAGATTACCTTATGACTATGTCTTGTGCGATCGCAACCTAGGTTCACACGGCATCACGTCCGGGGGACGACTATCGATTCTTCGGAATTAGGGCATGACATAATGGTATCAGAGCATGGCTTTATGTCCTTGGTCTCTAGTCTCGAGTCTCTAGTCTCGAACTATTGACCTCGTGTCGATGAGATGAGTTGTTCCATACGCTGAACCAAAGACATTTTCTGAAACTAACGAGAGTTGCCTTTTTCCCCAGGAGTTGCGGGACTCGGGTAGAGGGCGAAGCGAGCGCTTCCAGCGACTCGAGTAGTTCCGAAGTCGAGCCTTCCGTTAGCCCAATGTGGAGGATGTGTACCAGAGTCGGACCTTCCGGTAGTCCTATGGAGCAGATGCTGTATATGCTCAAAATGCAGCAGAGGCATGCCACAATATTCCAATAAGAAAGCGAGAAGCTACGCCTGCAGTCCGAAAGGCGACAAGTCTAATTTGAAGCCCGGTTCGAAGCACATTTCAAGATACAGTAAGGGCAACTTGACACGCTACGGCAGTTGGTGCAAACAGTCGTGACCAACGGGAACTCTTCAACCCGTACTATCCAACTCATGAACCGGTCCATCGAAGTCACACCCGAGAGCCTTCGTCTCAGCTTGTGCCGCCAGAGAATAACACCTTCGACTATACCAACTTCAAGAAGGCGTTTCGCCCTTTCTTCTCCGACGCCGAAGACCCTTCCCCTGTGATCGACTGGTTAGACGAGATCGAAGACAACTTTGAGCTCCTCGGCATCGATAAGGCAAAGAAAGTCGCTTGCGCTCAACTTCAACTTCGGTTGAATGCGCACGACTAGTAGGCGGTACAAAAGTAAGCTATTCGTCGCGATGATTCCACCACGCTGATCTCCTAAACTACGTTCTACAAGGCCTTCGAAGTTGAGTACTTATCTACGGCGATCTGCCAGGCGAAGGAGAACGAGTTCATACAGCTAAAACAGAAAAACATGACGGTACGCGAGTATGCTGCAAAATTTAACAATTTGGCTTAATTTGTTGGTGTCTACCTGCTAACGGCGGCGAGTCGAGCATGGAGATTCGAAGTAGGCCGGAGGCCTTATACTTTTACTCATGTGACGATGCCCGAGTTTCAAACAATAGGCGAGTCACTCAACCACGTCCTTCATCTCGAGCCTCAATACCCCCTGGTCACCACAAGCACTATTCATACCTATAATAATAATTGCCATGGCAACCTAGGAGGTAACAATGAACATAAGCGTCCAAACTGCGACAACGGAGGCGGCAACCAGGGAAGGAATCAAGAATACTATAATTTCTGCCACAAGGAGGGATACCTGCCTACCGAATGTCGAATGAAGAATGGAGCTTGCCACCAGTGGGGTCGGGTAGGCCACTTTGCACGTGATTGTCCAGAAGGCAGGCCGAACTAACGCCCGTCACAACAGCAGTACCAATGAAACTGAGACCAAGCACCTCGGGCTCCATAGACCATGCCACAAAATGGCCAAGACCGTCGCCCTAATGCCTAAGGCCGGGTCTACACCATGACCCGGGATGAAGCATTCGCATCTAACATAGTCGTGATAGGTATACTGTATTTCAATAACAAACATACTGGTGTACTGTTTGATTCAGGTGCTACGCATTGTTCGATATCACAAAAGGTTATACGAACTTTTTGTTTATTCAACTTGAAAAAAGGTACAATCGATTCCTATACGAGGAAATCTAAGTACAAGAATGCTGAAAAAGCGTGACGATGGAGATCGAGCACTGTAGTGGCTCTTTTACTTCATTGACGATCTGACGATGAGTTGGACTTGCTTTGGCTTTCTGTTACCTTTGATGGAACTCTAGGATTACCGATCAAGAGGATGCCGGAGTTGAAGACTTTGAAGCTTTGCCTTTGCCTTCTGCTTCATTCCTCTATGCATGTGTCCTTCTCCCCCTCTCGTTGAAGGGAAAACTCCTTCTATTTATAGGGAAAGGGGGCACATATGTGATGTGCACTCAGATTTGAGATATGAAGGAATCTGCTGTCATTGCACGGTACAGGCTTCTGCTGAGCTGACACGTGGTGGACGTCGATATTCTTCTCTATCGAGATATCGAATGGTTATCAAAATAATCGAAGGAGAAGACATGTGGCGTGTGTCTATTGCTGGGAATCCTCTGTTTAGATGAAGCCGAGTAGATCTTGGATTTCATCTCAGAGTAGGATTATGTTTGATCTCCAGGAGGCGATCGATTTAAACAAACCATCTTTATACGACCTTTATCAAAAGAGAAAACTTCGTCCTTATCTGCGTTTTAAACCAATTAATAAGATATTCGTACTTATCAATATGATCAACCTCTGTCCTATCTTTGAGAGTGGCGGTTTAAACAAACCAATTGGGTGGGACCATGCAACCTGCACCTCTAGCGAGGTCTTAGTGCTCCTGTACTTCTGGTGCGACGAGTAGACTGTTCTCCTGGAGACAACTGAGCCTCTGCGCTTTCAGGCGACGAGTGGACTATGTTTCGAAGATGACGGAACCTCTATGCGTTTGAGTGATGAGTAGGCTATGTTTCGAGTAGTAGAGTTACTGTGCTTTAGGGTGACGAGTAGGCTGTGCTTCAGGTTAACGAGATTACTGTACTTTTGGAGCAGCAGGCGGACTTATGTTGGATGCAATAGTGTTTTCCAAGTCTTTGATGAAGGGGTTGAGCTTCTGGATCGAAGCCGAATTCTGCACCGTTGAAGCTAGGATGATGTGAAGTCATTACTAGTCTGTGCCTCCTGCTGGCGCAAGATTGTATCTGCATTTCTGGTTTGAAGAAGCTGGCTTTTAAGTCTTCTTTAAGACCAATTAATGACAGGCCTTTAAGGAACGACTCCCTCTTAATTGCCACCGTTACCGGGGGAATTTCAATGGGTCTTTTAATGGTCTAAGACTTATTCGAATGAACCCATTTAATGAGGTTCATCGTGCCGAGTCCTAGGTTCATCCCATTAATATGAGAATTTTGACCGACGACCCCGTGGCCTATGTCTTGGACCACTCCCACCCTCTATAAAGGGGGAGTTTCTTCTGAATAGTCATGTCTTCCTCTTTTTGCCCTTCAACACCATGCTGGATCCAGACTTAGCTTCGAGCGGCCGTTGGCCTTGCCTAAGTCAAATTTTGGTTGAGGATCTCTTCGTTCAAAGGAGTTGTACCTTCATAGAAGAACTACTGATGAGCTTTGGGATGTGCTGGAACGCTTCTCATGGGGAGTTCGAACCTGAGCGACATCTTGGAGGTCTTTGAGCTCCTAACGACCATGTTCGGTATGGTTGCCAACATGAAGCGCCGCTGGTTGTGCTCTGCCATGCTCATTGGCGGCTGTGCACTTTTGTTAGGCTGGAAGAGCCTCAAAAGTTGATGCACTTTTGAAAAAGGCCTCATGTCGTGCTGTGGACTGAATTCTCGTTCAGGCCAATAGCTTCTTCAGGAAGAGCTGCGCGTCTGGGGGGTGCTGTGGTGGCAGGCTTTGAGGGCGACTGTATTCATATCTTCTATCCACAGTCCCTCCTCTTATGACGATTACACTGTGAAGATGAACCCCAGCGTAGATAGGAGTTTTTAGTTCAGCATATGTAATCACAAATACTTTTTAACAGATCCTTGTAATTATGAAGTCTTATTTTATGTAATCATGACGAATCTGTAATAGACTCTTGTAGCCATGATTTAATAAAAAGAACTTTCCTTGAACTTTTTATCTATTTTTTATGAGTTTGTCTTTTCTGTTGGCGTGCTTGACCGTCTGCACTTCTGTGAAGCTGGGTTGGTAGCGAGAGCACCAACCTGTGCCGTTCGTCATCTACGTCTTTATGAAGATTGATGGGCAGCGAGAGTTCCCACATGCACCTTGTATCATCCTGCGGTTTTTCATGCTTCTACAAGACCCCCTTCAAAGTGTCCCGAACTTGAGTCAAGCTCGGGATACTTTGAAAAGAAGCATGACACATGTTTCTTTGTAGGCAAAATGCCCATCACGTCTGCTGCTAGACTGACATCATGCTTGGGCTTCAGCATTAAATACCTTAAGCCGTCGCTTCCTTAAGTTTTGATCACGACCCCTCGTTTCTCGCAAACGTTTGTCATGACCTTTTTCTGAACCCACGTGAGGGTGAACGAAGCGTTGTGTCTTCTTTTTTTGACGTGGCACGACTCTTCCTATAAGTAGGAATGTTGGGGAGAGAGAAAAGCTTTCTTTATTTTCACATACTCCTTCACCGAAATCTTTGTCAGGGTCTTCTCCTTCTTTCAAACCCTAACTTTTTTTGCCATGGCTCCCAAAAAATTAAGCGTACGAAAGGCACCTACGGCGAGCTCTAGGAAGACTAAAAGAAAGAGGCCCGCCCCTGATATCGGTGACCTTGGTGAGTCTTCGATTGCTGGTATAGCGGTTCATGATGACGTACGACCGCCTGTCGCAGGTATTCACTTTGATTTTATGTCCACGAGTGACCATTCTTCTGAATACTGCTTTTGTAGAAAGTTCTTCTTTTCTTGTTGATTGTGCACAGATACTCGTTCTTCGGTCGGGTGTTTGTAGATGCGCTAACATTTTGTTCAACCGATGCACATAGTTGTTACTTCAACAAAGTAACAACTGTAAAATGTGCTGAAGTTCTTGCTAACGCACAGGGCGTGATGCCTGTGCTGAAGTTAACTTGAGGAAGTTATATTTTTTTATCTCAATTTTATTTTCTTTTTGTGCAGTTTCCATGACCGTCTTACTGAGCGATATTCTTTACGAATTCTTCTCCTTCTCATTGGGGCCAACTATCGAACAAGATCTTGTTACCTCGTTTGCGAGGTTAATCACCATGGATCAGCCGGTTGGGCGGCTGGATGAAATACAGGCGCAGAGCACGAGCTATTTTTGTCGTATGCTAGATCCGGGCAGGTTAACACCTTCCTTTGATATTGACGGCGGGAAGTTGAAGCCCCAATTCTTCTTTGGTGACTGGTTGGTTTCGGAGGATATAGAACTCTTCTCCCTCACGTCGACCTAGTTTTTTTAAGAATAATGGTCTCTTTCTGTAAGTCCCACTGACTGACCGCCATCTGCCGTTTTCTGTTTTCTCTTATTTTGCCAAAAAATAGCATTTGGAGTGGGACTTAACCCCTAGCCAGACTGGTCTGGTTTTAAGTCGGATTAGGGTAGAGAAGGGTCAAGATACTCTTGTACCCATTCGGGATGGGCCGTCATCTCCCCTGTAGTTGCTGCTTCCTGGCAGTAGGTTTAGTGACATCCCTATGGATCTGCATCCTTCTGGTGCTTCCATCTTTACAAATAGACTCCTGGCTGCTGGTCACACATATCCGAATGGCCTCTTCCGGGTTGAAGGCTGGGTTTACTTTGACAAGAAGTAGAGTGATATGACCCAGTGGGTGTTGCATACTTTCAAAGACGATCTCAGTGGTACTGGATTTCGTCGTGCCATAAAGGGCACTGAGTACGGGATTCCTGTCAATCAGTCTTTGTTTTTGGCTTCGTTGGAGCTGTTTAATCAAGACATCGGGACCTTCTTTCTGTCGTACGGGGAGATGGTACTGGCTCTTCATGAGATGTTTGCTATCTCAAAGTTGCCTTGGGGTGAGGACCCATACGAGGAGTACTGTCCGACCTCTGAGGAGCTCACTGGGTTGGAGAGTTGGTACCCAGAGATGATGGCGGTGTACAAGGAGCTACTTTGTCATCACCAAGCTTATGTGCGACTGGAAGCTGCCAAGACTCAGCCTCATTCTAATGCATGGAGATAGTATTTTTTCGACGTGGATCCGCCAAAATGTCAACCAATTCGTCCTTCTTCTCGTAGGGCGTATAGTCTTGTCGATATAGAAGCAATGGAGGCGAAGACTCAAACGAAACCTCCTCTATTGGGTGCTGACGGAGGGCCCAACTTTACGTTCCACATTTGTTTTCACCAAAACTCGGCCCTTGTCAGCCATAAGGCGATACTATCTGCCTTTCTACTGATGTGGCTGAGGAAGGCTGTGGTTTCCGGAGGTTTAGGCTCCGTGGGGCGACTGGGCAGGGAACTCATTTTACAGGCCGTGAGATTGGCATTTGGTCATTCTCTGGCGTTGCTTCAGTTTATGGTTTGTAACACTCTTCGAGGTCTGCGAGACCTTTTAGAAAAGATCATAGAGTGACGTGGGGGTGCTATCGAGTTTTCCCGGGCTGAGTTGCCCTACCATTACCTGATGGCCTGGTTGGCCCAGCATCACAACGGTTTGATTGCCTCAGCTGTCGTAGCAGGTTATGAGGAGGAAGACGCGCTTCTACAAGATTTTCGCGGGACAAAGTGGTTTTATGACCGCGTTCCTATATGTAGACGAGCGTTGAGTCATTTGGACCGTTATAGTTTTAGCATGGTTTTGCCTTCCTATGGTGGTCATAAAGCTGGTGACCAGTTGTTTGATCGAAATGACGCACGGGGAGGGCTGACCGTCGGTGCTTTCTGGTGGTTACTATCGATCCGCCCTTCACATCTGGTGTACCAGAGCCAAAAAAGGTGTATTTAGAGCCTTACCTGCCTCGCCGCTTCGTACGATAGTTTGGCTATAGTCAAACTATGGTCTGTAACCCAGTCCATGTCTGGGATATGAGGGAAGTTTATTGGACGGTGCCCGTGCCCGTGCCTGGAGTTATTATAAGGCTGCGTCCATTGGGGCAACGTTTGCTTTTTCTGACATGGGTGGGGAGCCCCGCGCTTTATTTTCTGCCGTGAGGTTCTACTGTCTGGCAAAAAAATTCTCGCCCAGTTACGACCGAGGACAAAGCTTTCTTGCGGGTACGTGGTTTGAGAAGCCTCAACCACAGTCCCATGAGGTAGAAGTGGCCGGCTATTGGTCTTCGGTCGGTTCGAGCGACTCACGAAAACGAAGGGAGGATGTGGTGCCCTTGAGTTCTCTACTGAAGCGCCCAGCTTCTCAACCAGCAACTGTTCCTTCTAGTAAGAAGGTAAAACGAGTGGCTAACAGAGGTGTTTCCCTGTGGCGCAGTGCGCCTCCTGTTACGTCTACTTCCCAGGTACATTTTGGTTCCTGGTTGTTTCAAGTTTTCCTACCAGTGACTCAGTTGTTTATTCTTGTTCTACTGGCACAGGCATGGAGAACACCTGAGCGATCGGAGGGGCTTCCGATCCAGGAGGGGGGCCTACCACTGGGTCAGATGAGGTTCTTCCTCCTGCTTCTTATCAGGAGTTGGTCTCCAAGGGTGCTTCTACAGCGATACCCGAAGTTGGCCTTGCATCTTAGAAAGGTGCAGCTCGGGTACCCGTATCTGAGACGGCTCGACCGTCCGAAGATGTCGAAGATACTTCTGCTGGTTTCTTTTGGGAGCCTCTTTTTTTCGGGGGTATAGAAGGATCAGTGTCGGAAGAGTTGCCCCTGGCGTTTATTTCTCCACGACCTCATACGGAGGTTGAAGAGACCGTTAGAGATCCTGTGGTGGATACTGTCGATAAGTCGATCGACCGGGGTAACGTGATACTCGACGAGCCACCTACTGAAACTCCGGTCGAGACTATTACCCTTGACAGCAGTATTGATGAGCCGATTGATAGGACTCCTCAACGCTCGGGCGAGGAGGCAGAGTCGGCTGAAGGGGCGGATGATGTCTTGGTGGAAGAATCCCTTCATGGGGTCTCGCCTGGTCTTCTTGACGAGATCACAGTCAAGCTTCCTGTTGAGAAAACCATGGAGGGATTAATCATTGAAATACTGGCCGAGGGGCCGATTATGGGGACTAGCAAGGTGGTGACTGCTGTGACTGTGCAGGCTCCGGTTAGCGTAGCTTTGGGACCTACTGAGGATCCCACCATGGGTCCCACAGCCTCGGTTCCTATTTTTGTCCCGTCGTTGGCCTCTATAACGACGACGGTGCCTCCTGCTTCGGCCGCGCTTCTTGGGCGTGCACAAGCTACCACTTCTGCCCATGGATATTTTATCGCGGCCTCTCCTGTGACTGCTACGAGTTTGGCTGATAAGGAATATTATGCCAAGCTTCTGCTGAACACTCTCCGCAATGCTTTGACCCGCGGTATAGAGGGCATTTTGCAAGGCCAACCGTTGTTTAGGTGGGTCCGGAACATAGTGGAGGGTCAATTGATGATCTTACGCGACTATCCAGAGTGTGAAGCGCAGGCCGTGATCACAAGGGACTTGCTGGCTGACATAGAAACCACCGCTCTAGAGCTTCATGATAAGGAGCGTAGCCTATCGAGCCTAGCTACGACATAACTAGAGAATATAGCTTCTAAAGAGTTCTAATATGAGCAGAGGCGCCTGACATTGACTGATAAACTTGTCGAGGTTGCATCAGAGATCGAGAAACTGGTTGATGCCAAAGTGGCTTGGGTCTGTCGTCACGCAGCTGTGGAAGATCAGTGCCAGACTCTCCAGGAGCAGATTCGAAAGTTGGAAGCGACCCTAGTTCTTGCTGAAAGTGACCTGGAAAAGTCGGAGGCCCAGAGGGGGGGTCCTTCACCAACGTTCTGAGGTTCTGGCTCAGGAAAAGGAGAGCATTGGCATCCGTCAGGCTAAGTTGGCCCTTACGCGCCAAGCTTTGTCCTCTGTCGAAGATGGAGCTGCTCGGCGTCAGGAGGCCGAGCGTAGGGTCCAAGCATCGGTCGAGCATTGAAGGGCTCGCTTGAGGAGCCGGCTAGAAGAGCTTAAGACCAATCTTTTCGATTTTGACTTCTTTCTTTCTTCTTCTTGTTTCTTATTTTATGAGAGACCATTTTTGTAATAAAAAACACCATCTCATTTATATATGAAAATTTGGCTTTCTTCTTCTCTTTGTCTTTGTGGTTGTAAATCTTGGACAGAGGTAAGAATTCCCTTAGAGAAGATAACTCTATTGGGAACAGGGTGTTTACTCAGAGGTGATATGGACATGGTAAATACGAGACTTTTTGTGGAGACACTTTCCTTACTCAGAGATAATATAGACATAGCAATGATAGACTCTATGGGGGTATAGAACGACTCAGAGGTAGTATGGACGTGAAGGGTTCTATAAATAACAATCGCGGGGGATTGTCATGGAAGGGTTGCCTACTCAGAGGTAATATGGACATGGCCGGCATCCTTCATTAGAATAACAGTTCAGAAGTAATATGGACACGAAATATTTTTTGGAGAATTATGATAACTCAAGGTTACCATAGAAAGGGGTGACTACTCGGAGGTAATTGTAGAAGCATGAAAAATCTAAGAATAATACAAGGCGCAGAGACGCAGGCGATTAAGCACGCTAACAACAAAGACAAAAGTCACAAACAGATGAAAAGCTCAGAAGTCTTTTTTTATTAATCATGGCTACAAGAGTCTACTACAGGCTCATCATGATTACATAAAAGACTACATAAAGACATAATTACAAGGATTTGTTACAAAAGACTTTGTGATTACATGTGCTGAATTGAAAACTCCTACGTATCTACGCCGGGGTTATTTTTCACAGTGTGATCGTCATGGAGAGAGGCACTGTGGATAGAAGATGTGAATATAGTCTCCATCAAAGTCTCTACCACAGCTTCTCCCCTTTAGACACACAACACTTCCAGAAGCAGCTATTGGCCCGCCGAAAGCTCAGGCCAAAGCGCAGCAGGAAGGACCTTTTTTTAAAAGGGCATCAGCTTCCGAGGCTCTTCTAGCCTAACAAAAGCACGCCGCCACCAATGAGAAGGGCAGAGCACAACCTGTGGCTCTCCATGCTGGATATCCACCCACAAGCTAGGCCGTCAGGATCTCGAAGACCTCCAAGGCATTGCCTAGGTTCGAACTCCTCATGAGAAGCGTTCCAATACGTTCCGAGGCTCATCAACAGTTCTTCTACGAAGGCATAGCCCATTTGAACGAAGGAATCCTCAACCAAAATTTGACTTAGGCAATGCCAACTGCCGCTCGAAGCTAAGTCTGGATCAGCATGGTGTTGAAGGACAAGAAGAAGACGTGACTCTTCAGAAGAAACTCCCCCTTTATATAGGGCGGGAGTGGTCCAAAATATACGCCATATGGTCGACGGTCAAAGTTTCCATATAATAGGATGAACCTAGGACTCAGCACGATGAACCTCATTAAATAAAGTTCATTCGACTAAGTCCTAGACTATCCTAGGACCCATTGAAATTCCGTGGCAATTAAGAGGGAGTCGTTCATTAAGGAGCGATCATTCATTGCTCTTTAAAAGAAGACTTCAAAGCCAATGCCTTCAATCTAGAGGCACAACTACATTCCTGCACCAACCTCAGGTGTAGACTGGTGATGTTTTCATACCACGTCAACTCCAACGGTGCAGCACTCTGCTTCGATCCAGAAGCTCAACTACCTTTCGTTAGAGACTTGGAAGATACTATTGTATCCAACACAAGTCCGCCTGCTGTACCAAAAGCACAGTAACCTCGTCAACCTGAAGCACAAGACTACTCGTCGTCCTAAAGCACAGTGACTTTGTCGCTCAAAACACAGCCTTCTTATCGTTTATATGCACAGAGGTTCCATCGTCTTCGAAATATAGTCCACTCATCGCTTGAAAGAACAGAGGCTCCGTTGTCTCCAGAAGAACGGTCTACTCGTCGCCCCAGAAGTGCAGTAGTACTCAGACCTTGCTAGAGGCGCATAAAGCATGGTTTCTTCCAGTCGGTTTGCTTAAACCGACTCTCTCAAAGATAGGATTGGGGTTAATCACGATTGATATCTTATCAAATTGATTTAAATCTTAGACGAGTATCAATCAGAATCTAAATCTGAGATGAAATCCTAAGATTTACTCGGCTGCATCCGAACAAGCAAATCGGCACACGCCACGTGTCTCCTCCTTCGGTTATTTTGATAACCACTAGAGATCTTGATTACGGGGAATCGCAATTTCCGCCACGTGTCAGCGTCGCAGAAGCCCGCACCGTGCAATGACGACATATTCCTTCATATCTCAAAATCCTAATGCACATCGTATATATGCTCTTTTCCCCTATAAATAGAAGGAGTTTTCCTTCAACAAGAGGGAGACCACCGAATATCAAATCTCCAGCTCTAGGCATCCTCTTGATAAAAAACCCTAGTGTTCCATCAAAGGCATCAGAAAGTCAGAGTAAGTTCAACCTATCGTCAGATCGTCAGCGGAGTAAAGGAGCCGCTGCAGTGCTCGATCTCCATCATCACACTTTCCCAGAAACTCTTTCCCTTGTACGTAGAATATCCTGTTTAGGACTTCCTTCTCTGTACACAGGTCTTTTTATGTTCAATAAACAAAAAGTTCGTTCAACCTTTTGTGATGTCAAACAAAATGGCAACTCTGCTGGAGACTACCTTCTCCTCGAACGAGAAGGCGGTGACGCAATCTGACGACAACTTGCTGGGATCTTCCCAGAATATACTGGTTGTACGCTTTGACTAGCAAGCTTTTGGAGATCTTCTTTCTGATGAGAAGTCGAATCCTTTGAAGCGGTTCATAAAATCAAAAAAGACTCGATGTGTATGGAGGCCCAAGGCGACTGCGACCAGCAGCACGATGGAGGGAACTGCGATCCAGAACCCCTCAACGCCGAAGCCCCGGAGAAGATTTCGGCTGCTACAACCATATCTTCTCGTTCGATTCCCACCCTGGGAAAGTATAGCGAGGAAGACGGCGTCTCTATGGCAGGCCTGACGAAGGCACAACGCAGAAGGAAGCGCACGCCGGTTCAACCCCTCACGTTGGGAGCATTGCCGGCAAGAAGATCCGTCTTCGACAGAATTGCCTTCCCATCAGGCGTGCCTTTATTGGATTCTGAATACTATACACCCGCTGGGGGTAGTAGAAAGAAATCCAAGGTAGTACGTGCCTCGTGCAACAAATGTACCACGCCTATGATCGACCAAAGGCCCGCGTTGACAGTCACATGCGCTGCCGATGAGAAGTTATACAAGACTAGTCCCGTGCTCCGATGCCTCGACCAGTTGAACCCTTCTGTC